>JZKD02S1917359.1:57761-72897 GCA_000966675.3 Picea glauca
CTTGTGAATGCGAGTAGCCGTCACATCTCTTCTCAGAGATAAGCTGCCACCATTCTAGCAAGTCTTTCACTCTGTATTTTTACAGTCTCTGTACATTTATTTCATTAATAGAAATAATGTATTACTGTATATCTGTGTTTATGGTTGCATCTATGATACATATCTATTATATTATTGCATATATATGATATCTTTGTGCATTTCTTTATTATATCTCTGATCTCATTTTGTGCCGAAAATAATTCGGATTAGTGGTATCAGAGAAGGTTGTTCTTGGTCATTTTTTTCAGTGCATTTCCCCAACGAGGTATGAGTATAGAAAGTTGGGTCTTGAGATTTTCTCTCTTGAGGAAAATTTCTCTCGCACACCTAAGAAACCATCAATGCGGAAGAAAAGAAAAATGATGGAGCAGATGATCCTATCAGTCTATTGCTTGAGCAAGCTCTCACGCGATAGAGGGGAAAAATGATGGAGAATTTTTCCCACATCCTTCAATGCCTGTCGATAGAAACATGCACATCTTCATCAAGCGACCACTTTGGAGGCACCTTGACTTTCAAGGTACAAGTTAATTTTTATATTCCTGTATTTGAGGGACAGATAGATGCAGAAGCCCTAGACAAATGGTTAAATCTGCTAGAAGGTTATTTCTTTGTTCACAAATTTTTTGACAAATAAAATATCACCTTCGTACTCCTTAAAGCTCTCTACCATGTCAAACATTGGTGGGAAACTTATTGGGAGAAGAGTTCCACAGAGGAGTCTAAAATATATGGGGTTGATCCCACTTGGGATTTTTTTGTGGATGCGGTAAAGGAACAATATTACCCTATTGGAAACTATGAGGACCAGTACATGAGATAGACCACACTGCGGCAAGAGAGGGGCCAAGCAGTTCTAGATTTCACCAATACCTTCCATACCTTGTGCACCAAGCTGGGTATCAAAGACTCAAAATGAAATTTGGTTCTGAAATACCATGGGGATCTACACAGATACATCCAAACTGAAATGCATTTTTTGGACATCTCATCACTCGGTGTGGCCTATCGATATGTTGTTAAAATCGAGCAGAAATTTAAGCACCAGAACAAACAGGATTTTGGTTATGCAAATCCGCAACAACGAAAGTATGAAAAATACGTCCCTAACAAATAGTCTCCCGAAAAATAGTCCAAGCCACATGAAAAGAAGGGTCATAGGAAGACAAATAAGGACATGGAAAAAATGGTGTGATTTCCACAAAATCCCCTGGCACAACACCGATGAATTTCACTCAAAACACTCATTGGTAGTCGAGATCAAAGACAAGGAGCCAAACCCTGATTCAAAATATGATTATGAAAATATTGGTAAAGGACAGATCATTGACGTAGACCCCACTGCTATTGTCGCGATCACAACAATTCAACTAGAAGAACCAATAGATTCTGAAGAGGGGGAGCACCTTTTTCATTCACAGATGTGGGTGAAGGGGACCCCACTGCATTTTATTATTGATAGTGGAAGCTAGAAGAACCTCATCTTAGAAGAGGTCGTTAAACAGTTGGGATTATCAACAACACCACACCTGCAACCATACAACATCAGGTGTCTTCGCCAAGGACGAGATCTTCATGTCAGCCAGCAATGTCGATTGTCATATGGCATCCAACCCTTCAAGGATGTTGTATTATGTGATGTTACCCCACTAGGTGTTTGTGATGTTCTCTTGGGCCAACCATATATGTGGAAGCACCATGTTGTTTATGAGTCTCGACCTCGCAGTGCCATTGTTTCTCTAGAGGATCATCTCTACAAAATACCATAGGTAGTTCTGACTACTGTTCCACCTAAAAAGTGCCACAAGGTAGTATCTCATACTGCAAAATTTAGCTTCTTCACAATCTGTTCAAAATGGGAACAAAAGGACACTACAACCACTACAGCTTCTCCCCAAGCACCTTCTGTCCAACAGAAGCAGGTCGACAAGGTTGGAACAAAGCAAAAAGATTCCTTTTGCACACCATCCTCTCATGTAGCCCAACTTGTTGAACAACCTCAACCTCAACAGGTTTGTGTCAGACTTCCACAATCTGAGCAGTGTGACAGACTTCCACAAATAGAGACCATTTCTTCCTAAGGAGGGATGATTGATCTAGGTGGATATTGATGGCCACCCACCTTTTCCAACTAGCTCAAAACAATTTTTTGGCAATTTTGGCAATTTACTATTTTTAGCAAATTTTAACTTCCGGGGCCATTTTGAGGGCCCAAATGAAGGTTTTTCAAGATCTAGGTTCTCAATGATATACAATGGAATAATTTATCCCCAAAAATTATTCTCCTCGATGGTACATTTCCAATGGGCTATCACACGCCTAAAACGAAGATCGTATGAAAAAGTTATGACCCCGGGAAGTTGGTGCACCAACTTACCCAAACGGGGCTCACATGACTTTTGGCGCTTCATCTCCTAGGGTTAGGTTTTTGGATGTCTAGGGTTTTTGGCATTCCATTTTATTGTAAAAGGCCTTCAGAGCCTCATTGTAATCATCTTCTTGTGAATGCGAGTAACCATCACAACTCTTCTCAGAGATAAGCTGCCACCATTCTAGCGAGTCTTTCACTTTGTATTTTTACAGTCTTTCTACATTTCTTTCATTAATAGAAATTGTGTAATACTAAATATCTGTGTTTATGGTTGCATCTTTGATACATTTATGTTATATTATTCCATATCTGTGATATCTCTGTGCATTTCATTATTATATCTCTGATCTCATTTCATGCCGAAAATAATTCGGATCAAAGAATGAGAGAATACGAGATTTCAATATTAGATTCAATAAAAATCTGAGAAATATTCTAGAAGATAAAAGATAGAATGACCCAATGATACTTGGTCATTATAAGAATGTGATGCCCCCAAATGTAAAATATGTTATCAGAAAATCCCAAATGGATACCTTGGAGGAAGCAATGATTAAATCGACAAAGATGGAATAAATTATGATTCAGAGGAGTGTTGACCCCAATATTATCCTGGGAAAAGCATAGAGGCAGCTCATAATCTTGAGTATTGATGATGACGGAGCCTCTAGTTCGAGAAAGAACAAAGAGTAAAAGTCACGACCAATTCAAAATCAAGCCACTGGAGGAGGTTTTTTTAAGGGAGCCATACCATATGTGAAGGTAGACCCTGTTGCAGCACAAGAAACTATGCAAAGGATTGAGATTGCACAAATGAATAGAACCATTAGAAAAATGAAAATTGAAATAACCAGATTGAGAAGGGGTGATAATTATGTAGAAAATCTGAGAATTTCGATCCAATAGCAGAGAAGGAACCTTCCCCGAGAAAATAGAGTGAGGTTTGAAAACACTGATAATCAACAAAGACAAAGGGTTCCCAGGAAACCAATCCCAAATGAAGTTTTTATGGATGAGATGTATGATGAGAAAATAGTTGAGTAAGAAAATGATTATTTACATGATGAAAATTTTGAAACTGTACAGATGGAAAGATGGGAGACGTCCATGTATATATTTTAAGAAGGCAATAATGACCTTGAATCGCAAGAGAATTTTTCCGAAACACGAGCGTTTGTAATAAAATTAAAAATAAAGATGATTCTAAAAAAGAAAAGGAAAAAATTAAGGAAAAATATAAAGAAAATGTGAATGAGAAAGAGGCCTATAAAAATGTGAGAAATAACACTAGAATAAAGAAGAAACACTCAGTGTAAAACCATTCCCAGATCAAATACAATGTTGTAGAGGATTTGAGTAAGTTGAGGATAATTCTTCCTTTCACAAAAGTGGTAAAGGTCCCTCAATAGAGGGAAAATAATTTTAGATTATTGGATGATCCATATGGAAGAATGGAGGTTGTTTTTATAAGTCCTAATCAAATCCATAACACATCAACAATCAAGTTCAGAGGTAAATTCATACCTTTTTATATTTCAATTGAGAATCAGGATGTTGCACTTCATAATTGTTTAGTTGACATTGGTGCGAGAAATGATATTATTCCATTAGCATTCATGGAGGCGTTGGTATCAGATGCACCAAATATTAAGAAACATGTGAAAACATTTATGCAAATGACTCTAGGTAGGTGCCATCTTACAGGGAAATCAAGTATTTTTATGCTTGGATCATTGTTTCTCCTCATATTATTATAGTTTTCAATATTGTTGTGGTAGATATTCCTCTTGCATATGTAGTTGTTCTAGGAACATTTTGGTCATATATGATCATAGGCTACATAATGAATTATGTAAGTTGCATGATTCCACCAGATAAAGAAGGAGAAACGATTAAGGCCCCTTATGAATCCAGGAGGTCGTTTTCTTTCAAAAAGAACGATAATGAACTAATGGAAGATTATATAGATGCTGGAATTGGAAACTGTGATATCCTATACATGGAGTAGATTGAAGGCATGGAGAGTCAAAAGAATCAATTTAAAGGACATTGGAGGATGTCATTTGATGGATCTTTCTCAATTTCCGGGAGTGGAGTTGTAATCATCCTTATAAACCCAGAAAATATTATGAATCCACAAGCTATTAGACTTGAATTTGTGTGTACCAATAATGAGAAAGAATATGAGGCTTTGATTCAAGGAATGATTCTCACACAATAAATGAAGATAGAACATTTTATTGTGACTGGCGAATCCGAGTTGGTAATAAATTAAGTTACCCATAGATACAGGATTAAAAAATATAGACTCAAATTATATTTCAAAAGAGTTAATGAATTGATGGAATCTTTCAACTCTTTCAACATTTATTTCATCCCAAGGGATAAAAATTAGAAGGAAGATTCATTATCTTTGGAGGATTCACTGTTGAACCCAGATGATGTTCATATCATTACATATTTTCAGGTAAAAATAATATTTTGACCTTCTGTACCTCACATTCAAGAGTATTTACAAGTATTTGAGAATGATGAAGAACTATTTTTTTTTTGGTAAATGATGATGAAGATGAGGATAATGACACAATTGTTGTCCCAAAGAATTGTATTCAATATGAATCTCTTTTTAGAAGAGATTATCATGATAATAATCTCCTAAAAGAAGTATCGCTCCGAAAGTTCTAAGAAACAAGAACAAATAATATTGGAATTGATAGTTCCCCAAAATATGTCAATTTGGTAGTTGATTTCACAATTGATGAAGTTGATCAATATTTCACACTATTTAAAGAATATCTTGATGTGTTTTCATGGATTTATGATGATTTCAAGACATATGATAAAACAATATTTCAACACATTATTCCCTTGAGAGAAGGAGAAAAGCTCGTCAAGAAAAAGATAAGGATGATGAACCCCAAATTGAAACCACTGGTAAAGGTTGAATTAGAAAAATTAAAGAAAGTTGGAATAATATACCCCATTAGACATTATGAATGGCTTTCAAATCATGTGGTTGTAAGAAAAAAAACTAGGGAGATTCAGATGTGTGTACAATTCAGTGACCTAAATAAATCAAGTGTAAAGGATAATTATCCTTTGCCTAACATGGAATTTCTCCTTCAACAAGTCACAAGGATTTTATCTGGGTATAATCAAGTCGTGGTTGCTGAGGAAGACAAAGTAAATACAACTTCCATAACACCTTGGGAGACATATGCATATGCTCAGATTCCCTTTGGTTTAAAAAATGATGGAGCTACATTTCAAAGGGCTATGGATCATTATTTTGAGGATTTGATTGGAAACTTTATGGTGTATTACCAAGATGATTTAACAGCACACCCAAAAATGAGGAGTGATCACATTCATCACATGAGGAGTTCTTTTGACATGTGTAGGTTATATGGAGTTTCTTTAAATCCAAAAAAATGTTTATTTGTTGTAACTGAAGGAAAATTATTGGGTCATATTGTGTGAGAGGAAGGAATATTCATTGATCCAAAGAGAGTTAAAGATATAAATGAAATCAACACCCCATCATATAAGAATGGAGTTCAGTCATTTTTTGGAAAAATCAACTTTGTACGAAGATTTGTCCCTGACTATGCAAGTATTGTGAAGTTGAGGAATTCATTGTTGAAAAATTATCAAAGGTTTGAATGGACCATGGATACAAAATAATATTTTAATAATATAAAAAAGACAATCACTACAACTCTAGTCCTCACTAGCCCATATTTCCAAAGAGACTTCATCATTTATTCATTGCTAAAGAAATTGTCGTGGCATCTGTTCTTACTCAAAGAAATTCCAAGGGTGAAGAATTTCCAATTAGTTTCATGAGAAAGACCCTTCATGATTATGAATTAAGATATTCTAAATTAGAAAAGCAAACCTTGTCTCTTGTAAAAAAAGTGGCACACTTTTAGACTTATATATTAAATTCTCATGTCATTGCGTATGTTCCATCCTCTCATGTGAATATGCTTCTAAATCAAAAATTGAGAGAAGGAAAATGGGGAAATTGGTTGGAAAAGATTCAATAATATGATATTGAAATTAACCCTTTAAAAGCAGTTAAAGGACAAGGTTTGTGTAATCTCATTGCAAATAGTGATTCTTTGGATGGAGTAATTTTGATTTCAATGGGAAAACCCATGGGAGTTTCAGAATGGTATAAAGATATTATATTTTACTTGAGGTACAGATAATTTCCAGTCACCATAAACCCTAAGGAGCGAAGAACATTCAAAATAAAGTCAAATCAATATATACTAATTGTTGATATATTGTTCAGATGGAACTATGATGGAATATTGTTGAGATGTGTTGATGTAAAGAAATATCAAGAATTGATGAAATAATTCCATGAAGGTATATGTGGTGGACATTTTGTGCCTACCGCCATGACCCATAAAATAATAAAAGATGGGTTTTATTGGCCGTCATTTTTTAAAGACTCATATGTTTCTATAAGGAAGTGTCTATCTTGTCAACAATTTTCAGGGAAAATGAAAAAATATGCAATGCCATTACATCGTATATCTATAGAACAACCATTTTCCCAATGGGGACTTTATGTTGTTGGACCAATAAATCCATAATCAAGCAAAGGACAAATATATATCCTCACCGCTACAGATTATTTTACAAAGTGGTCGAAAGAAGTAGCATTAAAAATGTTGATTCTGAAGATTTGATTAAGTTTCTCAATAATAATATTTTGTCAAGGTTCGATGTCTCAGAAAAAATATTGCTTACAATGGTTCAATTTTCATCGGATCAAAATTTACATAATTTTGTGGAGAATATGGGATTGTCATGGGGCAGTCATCAAATTATTATCCACAAGGAAATGGTCTTGCATAATCCACCAATAAAAACGTCATTCAAATATTGAAGAAAACTATTGATAAGAACCAAAAGAATTGGTATTTGAAATTGACATATGCTCCATGGGAAAGAAAAATGACTCTGAAAGACAACACTGGGATGTCTCCACGTATGTTAGTTTATGGGAAAGAAGAAAAAATTCCAATTAACGTCGAGTTAAATGCCTGGACTTATGTAGTCAATATAGAGGATGAAAAAGATCATTCACCTATGCAAAAGAGGATGAATCAATTATTGAAACTGGAAGAAGAACAAAGTAAATCTTTATAGAGAAATTCTCAAAGACAACAAAGTATCAAAAAATATTTTGATCAGAGAGAAACCATAAATAATTTTCAAAAAGGTGAACTCGTGTTACTCTGGAGCAAATCTAAGGAGAAACCATTGATGCACACAAAATTTTAATAACTTTGGTTTGGACCATATGTCATTGAGAATATTATGGGTTTNTCAATGCGGAAGAAAAGAAAAATGATGGAGCAGATGATCCTATCAGTCTATTGCTTGAGCAAGCTCTCACGCGATAGAGGGGAAAAATGATGGAGAATTTTTCCCACATCCTTCAATGCCTGTCGATAGAAACATGCACATCTTCATCAAGCGACCACTTTGGAGGCACCTTGACTTTCAAGGTACAAGTTAATTTTTATATTCCTGTATTTGAGGGACAGATAGATGCAGAAGCCCTAGACAAATGGTTAAATCTGCTAGAAGGTTATTTCTTTGTTCACAAATTTTTTGACAAATAAAATATCACCTTCGTACTCCTTAAAGCTCTCTACCATGTCAAACATTGGTGGGAAACTTATTGGGAGAAGAGTTCCACAGAGGAGTCTAAAATATATGGGGTTGATCCCACTTGGGATTTTTTTGTGGATGCGGTAAAGGAACAATATTACCCTATTGGAAACTATGAGGACCAGTACATGAGATAGACCACACTGCGGCAAGAGAGGGGCCAAGCAGTTCTAGATTTCACCAATACCTTCCATACCTTGTGCACCAAGCTGGGTATCAAAGACTCAAAATGACATTTGGTTCTGAAATACCATGGGGATCTACACAGATACATCCAAACTGAAATGCATTTTTTGGACATCTCATCACTCGGTGTTGCCTATCGATATGCTGTTAAAATCGAGCAGAAATTTAAGCACCAGAACAAATAGGATTTTGGTTATGCAAATCTGCAACAACCAAAGTATGAAAAATACGTCCCTAACAAATAGTCTCCCAAAAACTAGTCCAAGCCACATGAAAATAAGGGTCACAGGAAGACAAATAAGGACACGGCAAAATGGTGTGATTTCCACAAAAGCCCTTGGCACAACACTGACGAATTTCACTCAAAACACTCATTGGTAGTCGAGATCAAAGACAAGGAGCCAAACCCTGATTCAAAATATGATTATGAAAAAATTGGTAAAGGACAGATCATTGACGTAGACCCCACTGCTATTGTCGTGATCACAACAATTCAACTAGAAGAACCAATAGATCCTGAAGAGGGGGAGCACCTTTTTCATTCACAGATGTGGGTGAAGGGGACCCCACTGCATTTTATTATTGATAGTGGAAGCCAGAAGAACCTCATCTTAGCAAAGGTCATCAAACAGTTGGGATTGTCAACAACACCACACCTACAACCATACAACATCAGGTGTCTTCGCCAAGGATGAGATCTTCATGTCATCCAACAATGTCGATTGTCATATGGCATCCAACCCTTCAAGGATGTTGTATTATGTGATGTTACCCCACTAGGTGTTTGTGATGTTCTCTTGGGCCAACCATATATGTGGAAGCGCCATGTTGTTTATGAGTCTCGACCTCGCAGTGCCATTGTTTCTCTAGGGGGTCATCTCTACAAAATACCATAGGTAGTTCTGACTACTGTTCCACCTAAAAAGTGCCACAAGGTAGTATCTCATACTGCAAAATTTAGCTTCTTCACAATCTGTTCAAAATGGGAACAAAAGGACACTACAACCACTACAGCTTCTCCCCAAGCACCTTCTGTCCAACAGAAGCAGGTCGACAAGGTTGGAACAAAGCAAAAAGATTCCTTTTGCACACCATCCTCTCATGTAGCCCAACTTGTTGAACAACCTCAACCTCAACAGGTTTGTGTCAGACTTCCACAATCTGAGCAGTGTGACAGACTTCCACAAATAGAGACCATTTCTTCCTAAGGAGGGATGATTGATCTAGGTGGATATTGATGGCCACCCACCTTTTCCAACTAGCTCAAAACAATTTTTTGGCAATTTTGGCAATTTACTATTTTTAGCAAATTTTAACTTCCGGGGCCATTTTGAGGGCCCAAATGAAGGTTTTTCAAGATCTAGGTTCTCAATGATATACAATGGAATAATTTATCCCCAAAAATTATTCTCCTCGATGGTACATTTCCAATGGGCTATCACACGCCTAAAACGAAGATCGTATGAAAAAGTTATGACCCCGGGAAGTTGGTGCACCAACTTACCCAAACGGGGCTCACATGACTTTTGGCGCTTCATCTCCTAGGGTTAGGTTTTTGGATGTCTAGGGTTTTTGGCATTCCATTTTATTGTAAAAGGCCTTCAGAGCCTCATTGTAATCATCTTCTTGTGAATGCGAGTAACCATCACAACTCTTCTCAGAGATAAGCTGCCACCATTCTAGCGAGTCTTTCACTTTGTATTTTTACAGTCTTTCTACATTTCTTTCATTAATAGAAATTGTGTAATACTAAATATCTGTGTTTATGGTTGCATCTTTGATACATTTATGTTATATTATTCCATATCTGTGATATCTCTGTGCATTTCATTATTATATCTCTGATCTCATTTCATGCCGAAAATAATTCGGATCAAAGAATGAGAGAATACGAGATTTCAATATTAGATTCAATAAAAATCTGAGAAATATTCTAGAAGATAAAAGATAGAATGACCCAATGATACTTGGTCATTATAAGAATGTGATGCCCCCAAATGTAAAATATGTTATCAGAAAATCCCAAATGGATACCTTGGAGGAAGCAATGATTAAATCGACAAAGATGGAATAAATTATGATTCAGAGGAGTGTTGACCCCAATATTATCCTGGGAAAAGCATAGAGGCAGCTCATAATCTTGAGTATTGATGATGACGGAGCCTCTAGTTCGAGAAAGAACAAAGAGTAAAAGTCACGACCAATTCAAAATCAAGCCACTGGAGGAGGTTTTTTTAAGGGAGCCATACCATATGTGAAGGTAGACCCTGTTGCAGCACAAGAAACTATGCAAAGGATTGAGATTGCACAAATGAATAGAACCATTAGAAAAATGAAAATTGAAATAACCAGATTGAGAAGGGGTGATAATTATGTAGAAAATCTGAGAATTTCGATCCAATAGCAGAGAAGGAACCTTCCCCGAGAAAATAGAGTGAGGTTTGAAAACACTGATAATCAACAAAGACAAAGGGTTCCCAGGAAACCAATCCCAAATGAAGTTTTTATGGATGAGATGTATGATGAGAAAATAGTTGAGTAAGAAAATGATTATTTACATGATGAAAATTTTGAAACTGTACAGATGGAAAGATGGGAGACGTCCATGTATATATTTTAAGAAGGCAATAATGACCTTGAATCGCAAGAGAATTTTTCCGAAACACGAGCGTTTGTAATAAAATTAAAAATAAAGATGATTCTAAAAAAGAAAAGGAAAAAATTAAGGAAAAATATAAAGAAAATGTGAATGAGAAAGAG
Source organism: Picea glauca (assembly GCA_000966675.3). Lineage (NCBI taxonomy): Eukaryota > Viridiplantae > Streptophyta > Pinopsida > Pinales > Pinaceae > Picea > Picea glauca. Next base: position 68,815 of record JZKD02S1917359.1, read on the forward strand.
GCCTATAAAAATGTGAGAAATAACACTAGAATAAAGAAGAAACACTCAGTGTAAAACCATTCCCAGATCAAATACAATGTTGTAGAGGATTTGAGTAAGTTGAGGATAATTCTTCCTTTCACAAAAGTGGTAAAGGTCCCTCAATAGAGGGAAAATAATTTTAGATTATTGGATGATCCATATGGAAGAATGGAGGTTGTTTTTATAAGTCCTAATCAAATCCATAACACATCAACAATCAAGTTCAGAGGTAAATTCATACCTTTTTATATTTCAATTGAGAATCAGGATGTTGCACTTCATAATTGTTTAGTTGACATTGGTGCGAGAAATGATATTATTCCATTAGCATTCATGGAGGCGTTGGTATCAGATGCACCAAATATTAAGAAACATGTGAAAACATTTATGCAAATGACTCTAGGTAGGTGCCATCTTACAGGGAAATCAAGTATTTTTATGCTTGGATCATTGTTTCTCCTCATATTATTATAGTTTTCAATATTGTTGTGGTAGATATTCCTCTTGCATATGTAGTTGTTCTAGGAACATTTTGGTCATATATGATCATAGGCTACATAATGAATTATGTAAGTTGCATGATTCCACCAGATAAAGAAGGAGAAACGATTAAGGCCCCTTATGAATCCAGGAGGTCGTTTTCTTTCAAAAAGAACGATAATGAACTAATGGAAGATTATATAGATGCTGGAATTGGAAACTGTGATATCCTATACATGGAGTAGATTGAAGGCATGGAGAGTCAAAAGAATCAATTTAAAGGACATTGGAGGATGTCATTTGATGGATCTTTCTCAATTTCCGGGAGTGGAGTTGTAATCATCCTTATAAACCCAGAAAATATTATGAATCCACAAGCTATTAGACTTGAATTTGTGTGTACCAATAATGAGAAAGAATATGAGGCTTTGATTCAAGGAATGATTCTCACACAATAAATGAAGATAGAACATTTTATTGTGACTGGCGAATCCGAGTTGGTAATAAATTAAGTTACCCATAGATACAGGATTAAAAAATATAGACTCAAATTATATTTCAAAAGAGTTAATGAATTGATGGAATCTTTCAACTCTTTCAACATTTATTTCATCCCAAGGGATAAAAATTAGAAGGAAGATTCATTATCTTTGGAGGATTCACTGTTGAACCCAGATGATGTTCATATCATTACATATTTTCAGGTAAAAATAATATTTTGACCTTCTGTACCTCACATTCAAGAGTATTTACAAGTATTTGAGAATGATGAAGAACTATTTTTTTTTTGGTAAATGATGATGAAGATGAGGATAATGACACAATTGTTGTCCCAAAGAATTGTATTCAATATGAATCTCTTTTTAGAAGAGATTATCATGATAATAATCTCCTAAAAGAAGTATCGCTCCGAAAGTTCTAAGAAACAAGAACAAATAATATTGGAATTGATAGTTCCCCAAAATATGTCAATTTGGTAGTTGATTTCACAATTGATGAAGTTGATCAATATTTCACACTATTTAAAGAATATCTTGATGTGTTTTCATGGATTTATGATGATTTCAAGACATATGATAAAACAATATTTCAACACATTATTCCCTTGAGAGAAGGAGAAAAGCTCGTCAAGAAAAAGATAAGGATGATGAACCCCAAATTGAAACCACTGGTAAAGGTTGAATTAGAAAAATTAAAGAAAGTTGGAATAATATACCCCATTAGACATTATGAATGGCTTTCAAATCATGTGGTTGTAAGAAAAAAAACTAGGGAGATTCAGATGTGTGTACAATTCAGTGACCTAAATAAATCAAGTGTAAAGGATAATTATCCTTTGCCTAACATGGAATTTCTCCTTCAACAAGTCACAAGGATTTTATCTGGGTATAATCAAGTCGTGGTTGCTGAGGAAGACAAAGTAAATACAACTTCCATAACACCTTGGGAGACATATGCATATGCTCAGATTCCCTTTGGTTTAAAAAATGATGGAGCTACATTTCAAAGGGCTATGGATCATTATTTTGAGGATTTGATTGGAAACTTTATGGTGTATTACCAAGATGATTTAACAGCACACCCAAAAATGAGGAGTGATCACATTCATCACATGAGGAGTTCTTTTGACATGTGTAGGTTATATGGAGTTTCTTTAAATCCAAAAAAATGTTTATTTGTTGTAACTGAAGGAAAATTATTGGGTCATATTGTGTGAGAGGAAGGAATATTCATTGATCCAAAGAGAGTTAAAGATATAAATGAAATCAACACCCCATCATATAAGAATGGAGTTCAGTCATTTTTTGGAAAAATCAACTTTGTACGAAGATTTGTCCCTGACTATGCAAGTATTGTGAAGTTGAGGAATTCATTGTTGAAAAATTATCAAAGGTTTGAATGGACCATGGATACAAAATAATATTTTAATAATATAAAAAAGACAATCACTACAACTCTAGTCCTCACTAGCCCATATTTCCAAAGAGACTTCATCATTTATTCATTGCTAAAGAAATTGTCGTGGCATCTGTTCTTACTCAAAGAAATTCCAAGGGTGAAGAATTTCCAATTAGTTTCATGAGAAAGACCCTTCATGATTATGAATTAAGATATTCTAAATTAGAAAAGCAAACCTTGTCTCTTGTAAAAAAAGTGGCACACTTTTAGACTTATATATTAAATTCTCATGTCATTGCGTATGTTCCATCCTCTCATGTGAATATGCTTCTAAATCAAAAATTGAGAGAAGGAAAATGGGGAAATTGGTTGGAAAAGATTCAATAATATGATATTGAAATTAACCCTTTAAAAGCAGTTAAAGGACAAGGTTTGTGTAATCTCATTGCAAATAGTGATTCTTTGGATGGAGTAATTTTGATTTCAATGGGAAAACCCATGGGAGTTTCAGAATGGTATAAAGATATTATATTTTACTTGAGGTACAGATAATTTCCAGTCACCATAAACCCTAAGGAGCGAAGAACATTCAAAATAAAGTCAAATCAATATATACTAATTGTTGATATATTGTTCAGATGGAACTATGATGGAATATTGTTGAGATGTGTTGATGTAAAGAAATATCAAGAATTGATGAAATAATTCCATGAAGGTATATGTGGTGGACATTTTGTGCCTACCGCCATGACCCATAAAATAATAAAAGATGGGTTTTATTGGCCGTCATTTTTTAAAGACTCATATGTTTCTATAAGGAAGTGTCTATCTTGTCAACAATTTTCAGGGAAAATGAAAAAATATGCAATGCCATTACATCGTATATCTATAGAACAACCATTTTCCCAATGGGGACTTTATGTTGTTGGACCAATAAATCCATAATCAAGCAAAGGACAAATATATATCCTCACCGCTACAGATTATTTTACAAAGTGGTCGAAAGAAGTAGCATTAAAAATGTTGATTCTGAAGATTTGATTAAGTTTCTCAATAATAATATTTTGTCAAGGTTCGATGTCTCAGAAAAAATATTGCTTACAATGGTTCAATTTTCATCGGATCAAAATTTACATAATTTTGTGGAGAATATGGGATTGTCATGGGGCAGTCATCAAATTATTATCCACAAGGAAATGGTCTTGCATAATCCACCAATAAAAACGTCATTCAAATATTGAAGAAAACTATTGATAAGAACCAAAAGAATTGGTATTTGAAATTGACATATGCTCCATGGGAAAGAAAAATGACTCTGAAAGACAACACTGGGATGTCTCCACGTATGTTAGTTTATGGGAAAGAAGAAAAAATTCCAATTAACGTCGAGTTAAATGCCTGGACTTATGTAGTCAATATAGAGGATGAAAAAGATCATTCACCTATGCAAAAGAGGATGAATCAATTATTGAAACTGGAAGAAGAACAAAGTAAATCTTTATAGAGAAATTCTCAAAGACAACAAAGTATCAAAAAATATTTTGATCAGAGAGAAACCATAAATAATTTTCAAAAAGGTGAACTCGTGTTACTCTGGAGCAAATCTAAGGAGAAACCATTGATGCACACAAAATTTTAATAACTTTGGTTTGGACCATATGTCATTGAGAATATTATGGGTTT
>JZKD02S1917370.1:8732-29078 GCA_000966675.3 Picea glauca
TGTTGTATCTGCATGTGCATTTTCCTTCATGTCCAAATAACTTCATCAATCTTGTGGTCCAAAACCCATGACTAGGGTTGACATCAATGACAACAACCAATCTTCCAACATCAACAACCCAGTCTTCAGCTGGGTGTTTAACCTTCCAACATAGATCAACGGTCCAACAACCCATTCTTGATCGACAATCGAGATTTCCTCCTGGATTCCAGACTTTTGAGATTTCAAATCTCAAACATCTTTCTTCCAATGTCTTTTAATTGGAGTCTAATATCCACTGACACATATCCTCCTGATCCAAATATTGAGGGCTACTTCGGGATTTTACCTGAAGTTAACAGATTTGCGCCATGTCTACTCTGAATCCAACGGTCCAGATCTTATTCCAGGACTTCTGGTCATCGCACTTCGATGATCTCAATTCTCAAACTGAAAATCCACTTTGGATTTTCCTTAGAGTACGAGATCTGTTGACAAGTGTCTCCTCCCAGATCAACGACTCACAACTCTTCGGCTCTCCGTGCTTTGCATGTTTCAAGTTTCAATTTCCACCTTCTTCTAGATATTTCGAGCTGTTGACACGTACCCTCCTGGATTCAATGGTCTTGATATGTTTCGGCTCTCCGGCTCTTCGCACTCTAGGAATTTCAAGTCTCAAACTTGACTTTGTATGCGCTCACAATATCTGACGGCTCATGCTTGATCAATCGAACGACTGAGATTCCACCTCAGCGTTCAGGGACTCTGGACTTTGGGAATCTCAAGTTTCAAACCACTCTCCCTCCTAAGATTACAACAACCAACTAATGCGATTCCTCCTAGTGATCCAATGCTTGGTCTTCACCTCCAGTGATATGACGACTCAGATCTATTCTGTCGATCGAATGGTTGAGATTCTATTCCGGGGTTCCGGACTCTGAGAATCTCAAGCTTCAACTTTGATAAATTCTCTCTCCTCTGTATGCAAAGTGCTAAAACTCATGCACCTCCATTTGATTCGACGATTGTTGATATCCTTCCCTATGATCCAATGATCACGGTCATTCTTCCTCCCGAGCTTCTGATATCTCTCCGCCTTGGAAGATTTATCCGCTTTCAAAGGTTCCAAACCTTTGTTTTCCCGATGAATCTGTCTCCAGGATCTCTTCAACACTCGTGAAAAGTGTTATCTCTTCTGAGCTTCTATCCTTGAAAGGTTTTTGATATCCCACGCACACTTTGCGTTCTCGGGATTTCGAATAACTCAGTTCAAAGGATTTTCTTGAAAATAAAATGCTTCTCGCCCACCCGACGTTCTTTTGCACTGGTTTTTTGAAGCTTGTTGGCTTCTTGACGCTGTGCACACCTTGCACCTGGTCTAAGTTTATATGATTCTCTCTTAACTTCTTTGAGTCAATCTGAGACAGTCGACGCACTCCTTGCATTCGAGATGCACACCTTGCATATAAGTATCAGAAGAGAAACGATTGAAACTCAACCAACTTCGTCACGGACACATACAATTAATCTCTCGAAAAATCATACATGAACGAACTGTAATAAATCATACACACAGAATAACATTCACTCAATCACACATGAAATGAACACAATCCAAGGATTTGGGACAATTTATGTCTTTTCTATTCATTCATGAAAAACAAAATACATAGTGTTCCTGCTAGTCTACTATGCTCTACTGATCTCTCTATTTTGTCTATCTGTTACAATACAAAATATCTAAGGACCAGCTCCACAAGCTCTCTTGTCCTATCTGAAATATATCATTTCAAATTCAAAGCTATTACCTACTCTATCCTATTACAATAACTACTAGTTATTTATAGATAGAGTCGACACTCCATATCTGTAGTTTCTTACAGTCCTTCAAGAATTTACAAACAAGTTACATTTTAAAATGTTTTTTACAAAAATATCTCAACAACCGATTAAATTCTGAGTTAAATGCTTGATTTGAAACTCTGCCATTGCTGAGATGTCATTCGTCTGCCTCCGTGCGTGTGCTGTTGACTTTGAAGGCGATGCTCCTGCATCATACTCCTTTGGTTAAAAAATTTCATGGACTCCTATCCATGAGCTCCTGCACTGTCTTTCCATGCTTCAAAATATCAGGTTCTATGACCCAACTTTCATCTTCCATTGGATGATATTTCCACTTCACTAAGTACTCAGTATATATCTTCCTCTTGGTTTTCTTTCCATCCCTTTGTTCAATGATTCTCTCCATCTGAGGTTTTTCTGCTGTGGGCAATTTCTCTTCTCACTGAATTTCTTTCTGATCATCTGATTCTCCTTCTTCATCTCTCCTGTAAGGATACTAGTCTGCAACATTTAATATTGGTGATATCCCAACATTGTTTGGAAACTCAATCTCATAAGCATTGGCTGCGAATTTTCTGAGAATTCTGCGTGGTCCTATCTTTTTCGTCTTTAACTTGTTGTACATTCCCCTTGGAAACCTATCTTTTCTCAAATGAGCTAAAACTTCATCTCCAACTTCGAATTGAACTTCTCTCCTCTTTTGATCAACTCTGCTCTTGTATTTCTAGCTGTTGTCCTATAGCTGTTCTCTGACTCTGTCATGGAGTTTTTTCATTTTTGTTGCAAAATCCTCTTCTCCAACACTTCTGAATTCATCTTGATTCAAATATCTCAACTATGTAATCCCTCTTGGCTGTATACCATACAAGATTTCAAATGGACTTTTTCTTGTGCTCCTGTTAACTGAATTGCTGAATTCAAATTCTGCTTGTGCCAGAATTTGATCCCATTGTCGACCTTGCTCAGTGACTAAAATTCTCAATAATTTTATGAGACTTATGTTTACTACTTCATTTTTTCCATATGTCTGAGGGTGATATGATGAACTAAAGGATAAGTTCGTCCCTAGCCTCATCCGTAGAGTCCTCCAAAAGTGTCCTACGAATTTGGTGTCCATGTCTGAAACTATGCTCCTCGGCAATCCATGTAATCTCACTACTTCTTTGAAAAACATATTGGCGATGTGTGTGGCGTCACTTGTCTTCTGACATGGTGTGAAATGTGCCATTTTTGAGAATTTGTCCACCACAACAAATATGGAATCGCTCCCTTTTTGAGTTCTGGGCAATCCCAAAACAAAATCCATACTGATTGCATCCCACGTCCTTTCTGGAGTTGGTAATGGCTGATACAAACCAGTGTTTTGTTGTCTTCCTTTTGTATACTAACAAATTCTGCATTTGTTCACAAAATTTTTCACTTTTGCTCTCATGCTCGGCCAATAATACGAATTGCTCAATTGTGCAAATGTCTTATTGTGACCAAACCTCCACTGTGTTTCTCTTTCAGTAGGTTGTCTCTCATTGAGCATTTCATAATGCATAATTGGCTCCCTTTGAATAGTAATCCATCCTGGATCAAATATTCAGTCCATGGGCTTCTGTCTCCCAATAAAAGATTCTTGCATGCCTCATAAGCTTCTTTAAAATCTGCATCTTCTTTATACATCTCCTTGAGGTGTTCGAAACCCAAGGTCTCCACCTGGAATTCCTGTACAATCAAACTCCTCCTGCTCAAAGCATCTGCAAATTTGTTAGCAGTTCCAACAATGTGTTTAATAACAAAAGTAAAATTCTACATAAATTCTACCCATTTTTCATGTTTCTGATTCAAATTTTCTTGCCTAGTAATAAACTGCAAAGCATGATTATCACTGTACAAGACAAATTCTTTAGGAATTAGATAATGTCTCCATTTTTTCAAAGCTTGAATCACCACATAAAATTCCTTGTCGTACGTGGAATATTTTTTCTTGGCATCATTCAGTTTCTCACTGATATAAGAAACTGGCTTATTGTCCTGACTCAAGACTACACCAATAGGTAATCCACTTGCTTCACATCTCACCTGAAATGTTTTTCCAAAATTTGGTAAGATCAAAATTGGTTGCTCTGTAATTTTCTCCTTCAACACTTGGAAACTTTTTTCAGCTTCCTCCGTCCAACTGAAGGACTTGTGTTTCTTCTTCACAGTGTCCAGCATGGGTGCACATATGCCACTGAAATTTTTGATGAATTTTCTATAAAAACTCACTAACCCATGAAAACGTCTTACCTCAAATATGTTGCTCGACGACGACCATTCTATGATCACTCTCACTTTTTTTGGGTCCATCTTCAATTCATTTGAAGAGATCATGAAACCCAAATATATGAGCTCCTTCTTCATAAAAGAACTCTTCTTCATATTTATCAACAATTTCTCTTGCTACAACCTTTCCATCACTAATGTCAAATGTCTTAAGTGTTCCTCCTTTGTCTTGCTGAAGATTAGTATGTCATCCAGTTATACTATGACAAATTTTCCTATGAAGTGTTTCAACACTTCATTCATTAACCTCATAAATGTGCTTGGTGCATTTGTCAACCCAAAAGGCATGACCAACCATTCAAACAATCCTTCATTTGTCTTGAATGTTGTTTTCCATTCATCTCCCTCTCTCATTCTTATTTGATGATATCCGCTCTTCAAGTCTATCTTGGAAAAATAGCTTGCTCCACTCAAACAATGCATCAAATCATCCATCCTCGGTAAAGGGAATCTATATCTAATGGTTATCTTGTTTATGGATTAGGAATCTATACACATCCTCCATCCTCCATCTTTCTTTGGGCTTAACACAGTCGATACTGCACATGGGCTTAGGATTTCCCTGACTAACCCTTTATCCAACAACTCCTGGATTTGATTTTTTACCTCCTCATTCTCTCTAGGTGTCAACCTATAAGCTGCTTTGTTTGGTAAAATATCTCTCGAAATAAGGTCAATATGATGTCTTATACTCCTAATGGGTGGCAATAAGTGTGGTAACTCATCCACTACTATATCAACAAAGTTTTCTAACATTTCCTGGATTTCTACAGGCAAGTATTCTACAGAAGTATTCGTAAGGATAACTCTAGGCTTCCTTAATACAACAAATTGTATTTCTTTCTCCTTCTTGACTTCATTCAAGAGATCCTTCCCACTCATGAGATGTATGCTTGAACTAGCTTTTGTCTTTTTCTCTTTGTCTTCTATGGGTAACATCATATGTGGTCTACCATTTTTCTCTAGGGTATATGTATTCTTCCTTCCATCATGAATAACCTTTCGGTCATACTACCACAGCCTCCCCAATAAAATATGACAAACATCCATAGGAATTACATCACACAATATTTCATCACTATAACCTCCTATTTTAAATTCAACTTGGCATTGTTGACTTACCATGACTTGATGTCCTTTCTGCAACCACGATACCTTGCATGGATTTGGATGTGCAGTTGTGTTTAGCTCTAGCTTCTCCACCATCTTTGTGGATACTATATTGTCAGTGCTCCCACTGTCTATGATCACCTTGCAAACTTTGTATTTCGGCTTGCAAGCAGTTCTGAACAGACTTGTTCGCTGAACTGGTTCCTCTGGTTCCTTTTGTGGTTTAAGAAGAATCTTCCTCATCATGAGGTTTCTTCCTCCTTTTGCTGCTTCTACTTCCAGATTTTTCTGTTCTTCAACAATGTGTGCTTCTCCACCTTGTCTCTTTCTGTTAGGACATCCCCAAGATTTATGTCCTTTTCCACATGTATAACATTTAACCACACCTCCTTTGTCTCTTCCTCTTCCTCTACCTTTGGAAAAAGAACTTCTTCCTCCATGTTTTCCTTCTTTATAACTTCCACCCTTCTCATGGTGACTATGTTGTTTGTCAGCTTCAGTATTCGACTTCTAGAACTTCTCTGTGGTGGTTCCCTTGCCTCTGCTTCATTGGCTTTGCTTCCTCGCCAAATTTTCCTTAGCTTTCAAGGCTACTTGATAGGCATCATCGACTTTACTGACATAAATCATGTTGATCTCCTCTTGGATTTCATATCTCAGCCCATTGATGTATCTGGCTGTCTTCTCATATTCAATCTCCTTCTGTCCAACCCAATGTTCAGTCGGAAAAATTCTTCAGTGTACTCTTTCACTGATAAACCCCTTTGTTTCAAGTTCTACAATCTTTTGTAAAGATTGATTTGGTAATCCTTTGGGATAAATTTGGCTTTCAACTTAGCTACCATCCTATCCTAGTTTTTAATTTTATGCTTACCATTTCTCTTGCATTCGGCTTGCAGTTCATCCCACCATAATGCTGCATGACCTTTCAATCTTTTCACTGCATGCTTCACCATCTTGTCTTCTTTGATATCTTCGTAATTGAAGTATTTTTCCATGGCACGTACCCAATCTAACAATTCTTCAACATCCAAATTTCCTTCGTAAATAGGTACCTCTATTCTTTCTCTGGCTCCTATCTTTGAAACAACTTTTATCAAGAGATCTTGTGCAACATCCTTTGCTACATTTTCTTCGCCCTCTACTTTTCACTCTCAGCTTCACTAACATCACCAATGTTTGGTGCTCTTCTCTGTGATGTCTCCATGGTGTCCAATCTCATTCGGATTCGCCTCATTTATTATTCCATTTCTGCATTCTCTTTGTGCCTTCTGGGTGGCATGATTTCACTATGTCACCTAGAAACATGAATCAAATTCTTGATACCATGATTGATACCAACTTCCCTCCTTTCTCCTTTTGTCTGTTGTCTAAAAACAGACTCAAAATCAGCTCTGATACCACCTGATGCATCCCCCCTACTCCCCTATAGGGATACATGACCTCCCGATATTGGATCTCTGATTCTCGAGTCAAAATACTCTCCAGAACCTTACAGGTCCCCCTCTGTATCTAAACAAAGCCCCCCTTATCTTCTTGGTGAAAGTATGACAACAACCTGTGACCTTACCATTTCATTTTGTGTGAAAAATCAGAATGTCAGTGTTAGCTCCCTTTCGGATAAGCCCTCACTTGATATGACCTGGGGTTATGACCACGTGATTGCGGGCGCGGTCATAAGTGGTCTGGAGTTAAACCAATTTTGGGCCCGCAATGCTCCTATGACCTCCACGCGTCCCCTTGGAGAAACCACGGTTCAAATTGAGGCCCGCCTTCGATTCCTTAACCTCGTTGCAACTTATGTCCCCACAATGACATAGTATCATCAATATCATGATCTTGACGATAATGTCTAAATAAACGATTCAAATATGCGCCTTTCTTATCTACGAACCAGATATACTTCCTCTGAATCAATGGTCAAGGCTCTCTTCGCAATTCTAGACTCCGGGAGTTTGAAATCTCAAGCTTGGCTTCCTTCCATACTTCACTTCTCTGGAATTGGGAATCTACGAACACCTGTCCCATAAATCAACGGCCCGGTCTTCACCTGGGTGTTTGACCTTCCAAGCTATATCAACGGTCCAATGGCCCCTTCTCGATCGGCGATTGAGATTTCCTTCGGGACTCCGAACTTCTGAGATTTCAAATCTCAAACCTCTTTCTTCCAATGTCTTTTACCTAGAGTCTAAGATCCATTGACGTGTATCCTCCTGATCCAACGATCGAGGGTTACTTCGGGAGTTTACCCAGAGTTAACAGATTTGCGCCACATCTACTCTGAATCCAACAGTCCAGATCTTATTTTGGGACTTCGGGTCTTTGTGCTCCAGCGATCTCAATTCTCAAACTGAAAATCCACTTTGGATTTTCCCCGGAGTACGAGATCTGTTGACAAGTGTCTCCTCCCAGATCAATGACTCATGGCTCTTCGAATCTCCATGCTTCGCATGTTTCAAGTTTCAATTACCGCCTTTTTCCAGATCTTTCAAGCTGCTGACACGTACCCTTCTGGCTTCAACATTCTTGATATGTTTCGGTTCTCCAGCTCTCCGTGCTCCGAGAGTTTCAAGTATCAAACTTGACTCTTTATGCGCTTGCAATATCTGATGGCTCAGGCTTGATCAATCGAATGACTGAGATTCCACCTTAGAGTTTCGAGACTCTGGACTTCGGGAATCTCAAGTTTCAAACTGCTCTCCTTCCCGATCTTACAACGACCAACGATTGTGATTCCTCCTGGCGATATGACGCTTGTTATTCGTCTCCAGTGATCTGACGACTCAAATATGTTCTGCCTATCGGATGGTCGAGATTCTATTTCGGGGTTCCGGACTCTGGGAATCTCAAGCTTCAACTCCGATAACTTCTCTCTCCTCTATACGTGAAGTGTTGAAACTCGTGCACCTCCTTCTGATATGACGATTGTCGATATCCTTCCCTATGATTCGATGATTGTCGATCTCCTTCCCTATGATCCAACGATCATGATTGTTCTTCCTCCTGAGATTTTGATATCTCTCCGCCTTGGAAGATTTATTCGCTTTCAAAGGTTTCAAACCTTTGTTCTCTCGATGAATCCATCTCTAGGATCTCATCAAGACTCGTGAAAAGTGTTATCTCTTCTGAGCTTCTATCCTTGAAAGGATTTTGATCTCCCACACACACTTTACATTCTCGAGATTTTGAATAACTTAGTTCGAAGGATTTTCTTGAAAATAAAATGATTCTCACCCACCTGCCATTCTTCTACGTTGGTTCTTCGAAGCTTGTTGTCTTCTTGACGCTGTGCACACCTTGCACCTGGTATGAGTTTATATGATTCTCTTTGAACTTCTCTGAGTCAATCTGAGACTCAGTCAACGCACTCCGTACATTCGAGATGCACACCTTGCATACAAGTATCAGAAGAGAAATGATTGAAACTCAACCAACTTCGTCACGAACTCATACAATTAATCTCTCGAAAAATCATACATGAACGAACTTTAATAAATCATACACACAAAATAACATTCACTCAATCACACATGAAATGAACACAGTCCAAGGATTTGGGACAATTTTTGTCTGTTCTATTCATTCATGAAAAAAAAAATACATAGTGTTTCTGCTACTCTACTCTTCTCTACTGATCTCTCTATTCTGTCTATTTGTTACAATACAATACTGAAAAAGTATCTAAGGACCGGCTCCACGAGCTCTCTCATCCTGTCTAAAATCTATCATTTCAAATTCAAAGCTATTACCTACTCTGTCCTGTTACAATAACTACTAGTTATTTCCAGATAGAGTCGACACTCCATATCTGCAGTTTCTTACAGTCTTTCAAGACTTTATGAACAAGTTACATTTTAAAATGTTGTTTACAAAAATATCTCAACAACCAATTAAATTCTGAGTTAAATGCTTGATTTGAAACTCTGCCATTGCTGAGATGTCATTCGTCTGCCTCCACGTGTGTGTTGTTGACTTTGAAGGCGATGCTCCTGCATCAAATACGACGATATCCCTTCACACTGTCAGGGTATCCAACAAAAATGCACTTAGTGCTCTGTGAATCAAGTGCCTTCTTCTTTTCAGAGGGAATCCTAGCCCATGCACGTGAACCAAAAATGAGAAAGTGGGTCACTTTCGGTTTGAGACCGCTCCAAGCCTCGTAGGGGGTCTTATCCTTGACAAATCTATGGGGAGACCTGTTTTGGATGTATGCTGCACAATTAAGTGCTTCGGCCCATAATATATGTGGTAGAGACTTTGCATGCAACATGCAAGATGCCATCTCCTTTAGAGATCTGTTTTTCCTCTCAGCAACTTCGTTTTGCTGTGGAGTATAGGCAACTATGTGCTGCAAATGAATCCCTACCTCATGGCAAAGATTATGGATCTCATGATTTACATATTCTTCCTCATTATCAGTTCGAAGGACTCTGATATTCTTTCTGAACTGTGTCTCAACCAGGGCTTTGAAATCTTTGAGGTGTTGAAAGACCTCTGATTTTTTCCTGAGAAAGTAGATCCAAGTAAAACGTGAGAAATCATCAAAAAAAATGAGAACAAACCTCGCTTTGTTGATGGATGGATGTGGAAAGGGAACCATAAGGTCACTTTGAATCAAATCTAAAGGTGCAGAAACTCGCTGAGACTTTCCTTTGTCAAATTTCTCTTGAGGGTGTTTTCCGAGAACACATCCCTCACATACTCCCTTGGAGAAATGGATGTCTGGTAGACCATCAACTAATATGTGCTTGCTAAGCTGTTGCATGTATCTGATATTCAAATTTCCAAACCTTTCGTGCCATATCCTACTACTTTCATCAGCATGAGTAAGCAGTAAAGAAAAATCAGGTTCAATGAATTCAGAAAATGTATTCAATCTAGACTGATGATTTACCTCACCGGTAGCAACCATGGAGTTGGTTTTCATGTCATAGATGTCCACGGAATTTGGTGTGAAGATGAATTTCTTTCCGGTGTCGGAATTCATGATCTAATACACAGAGAGAAGGTTGATAGAAATTTTGGGAAAGTGAAACACATTCTCAAAGCTTCCATTGGTGAGTTCTGTTATCACACTAAGTTGCCTTGGGTTTTTATGGTTTGTTTTCATCTTTTCCTAAGCCTTAGATTTAATTTTTTTTAAATTTTTTAATTTCACCCCTTTTAAAAATTGTGTTTGTTAGGACCCCCTTGATAAATAAAGTGTTGAGTCATGAATTATGTTTTGATCCTCATGTGAATTTGGACTTAGGACCATTTTTTTTCATGACTTAACTTTGATCCCCCTCATGATTTGTCACTAGGATCGATCCACTCCACGAATAGCTTGATTTGACAGGCCATTACCCTCACTCATGCCCTCATAGCCCTGCCTTGTTTTCCTTTGCTTACCTGTCCAATCAATTTTTTAAATGGAGCGCTGCCCACTCATCAGGAGTTTCCATAGCGCCTTTCTTGTTCATCAATTTTCCACCTTGAGTTATGATTACAATGCTGATGTCATCTTCCTTGTTTTCAGCACCATGAGCTGATTTTTATATGCCTTTAGGATCTCATATTTACGAGCTCTGATAACGGTTCGTGATTTTGAAAAACTCAAGATTGTTGCGCTGTGCAAACTCCTAGTTTTGACCAGTCGACAACAATGCTACCGGATCCAATGCTGAGGTAGATTTGGAGGCCGTGATGTTCATGAATTCTTCCTAAAATCTCGTTGAGGCTTCAAACAAATTTTATTCCACAGGTATCCCGTGTTTCCTTCTCTGCACATAATTTTCAAAGAAGAGTTAGCACTCCGAGTTTTGGATTATTGGGCCTACATAAATGAAGGAGACTGTTCCTCACACCATTCTATCCTTGTCTCCCCTCCTTTCAAACCTCATAGCTACTGAGATCACAACATCTAAACAGTTCTATCCTCTACATACGCAGTGCGCTACCTAGAGGCATTGCTTAACCACAATGTGTCTCCCCTGCCTCCTTTGAAACTTGAGTCAGGCATTTTCTACCCAGTTTCAAAGGCCATTACATGGTACCTTCTCATTGTCTAAGTGTTCAATACCTGCACAAATCCAAGGGAGGGATTTCCACAACCAATTTTAAGTTTCCTAACAATCAGTCTGGTCTAAGGGAAGTCCTTGTAAAGCTTGCATTGAGGAAGTGCAACCATATCCATTTGAACCCTGACTTTAGGTTCCCCTGGTTATTACCACTCCATAGTCATAAGAAGCTCCTATCCAAAACTATGGAGACTCCTCAGATGAATAAAATACACAACGGGGGTAAGGTAGTTAGAACTGAACCTGTGGATATGCATATTTTTGAGACAAAGCTCATGGCAAGAGAAGTTTTTCAAAGAGTGGGATGCCTCTCTTTCTGCCAAAATATGCAAAGAGGTCATCTTGAGGTGACAAGGCAGTTTGCCTTACATTTTGATGGCCGGAAGACCAAGGTAGGTGATTTAGAATTTGAGGTGTCTGAGGCATCTATTTCAGTTGCAACAAGAATCCCTATCACAAGTGAGAAATGGTTTAAAGCCATCGATTTGAACGCAGCCTATGCCAAAGATTTCCTTAAGCCTGAACATCAAGCCAGTGATTTGTCTAAAGGTGTGCCAAGGAATCAATTGATTGAGCATTTTGACAATATATTGAGGATCATTCAGAGATAATTTACATGTGAAGGGAGGTTTAACACATTATACCAGTACCATATAAGGCTTCTGCTGCATTTTACTGGTAAAATTGAAATGAATATTCCCTACTATTTTCTAAGGAGCATAGGTAAGATGTCAGACATGATCCAATCCAAGTCTAAGGATGTGGATACTAGCATCTTCCACTCTGGATTGATTAGAATGCTATTTTATGAATAATTGGGTAATAAAGATATCTCATGGGAACATTTTGTTGTTGCTTCCCACTTCAAGTTGGATATAGCAACCACTCGTCAATCACAGAAAGCAAGCCCTTTATCATCTACTAGTGCTGCTAAAGAAGGTACCAACAAGAAGAGAAAGGGTAGAGTTCTTGTTAAAGTTTCAGAGGTCATCAAGGAGGTCACATGAACTGAGGAGGAAGCTTTTCATTCCCCACAGAGATATTTTTCACCTCCTCCTCCACCAGAGTTAGAAGAAGTTCCTTCTACTACTAAAGCTGCAACAAAGAAAGGGAAGAAGCTACACTTCTTGTCTTCTCCTCCAACAACCAGTACCAAGGTCAGGAAACCTTTCACAAGATCATCATTTCCTAAAGAGGTTTTTGAAGAACAGTCCCTACCAAAAACCTCTATCCTACAAAAGAAGAAAGGTAAAGGCATTGGAATGCCTATGGAGAAGAAAGAAGAAACCCCTGTGCAGGAGAAGAAAGAAGAAATCCCTGTGCATAAGAAGAAAGGTAAAGGAAAAGGCATCAAGAAGCCTTCTGAGATAGATAAGGTAATTCCTATGTAGCAGGAAGAAAAAACTATGAAAAGGCCTGTTGAGACTGTTCATGTCACTACTCCACCTGATAGCCAGACATTCAAAAGATTAATCAGGAAACTTAGGGATGCTAGGAAGGAGGTGGCTCAGTTGAAAGTAGAATCCATGTATGACAGGGTTAAGATGAAATAACTCATGGATGGATACAACCACACCCTTGACCTAGCAAGGTTTGTAACAATAAAGGCCCAGACTCTCCATAGGTAGCTCAAAAACCTTTATAGGAAGAACAAAGGCTTTCAGTCTCCGAACAGGAAGCTCAAAGCAGAGTTGCAACATTTTCAAGATGAAGTGGCTCAAAGAAACTTGCAGGTATTGGTTGAAGCTACTATTCAAAAGCAGACACCAACAACCAAGGAAAGAATAGCTCCATTGAAGAAGCATGTTACTAATAAAAGGAAGAAGCATGTTGTGCCAAAGGAGGATCCTCCTTCTACAAGGAAGAGTGTTAGGGTAACGAAGTAGCAAGTGAAAGGTGCACACCATTTTTGAAGATGGTTCCTTTTTGTGAAGATAAACTATTGTTGAAACACTACCTCTGCCACCTATGCAAGCTTCTAAGTGCTTACTGTTCATATTTTTGGGATTTTTGTGAAGAATTAACTCCTTCAACAGTAATAGTGCAGACATTCCGTAGCGCTATGGCACTACAAAATAGTCTATTTTTGTTGTTCCACTGGTTTTCTACCTACAGTGATGCCAAATCACCTAAAGATAATGGTGCTGCTACTACTCAAGGTTGCTACTTGTTCTGCACATGTCCAAGTGGAGGTGCTACATTTGTTTTTTTTGATGGCGCAACCTAAAATTTGCACAGAGACACACAACGGGCGCTACATAAATTCACTACCGAATTTCTGGCAGAGACAGAATTTGCACAAAGACGCACCAGAGTGGCACTATCAAAATTCGCTACCTAAAATCTCATAGAGACTGAAGTTTTCACAGGGGATAGGAAGGTTTGGCACTACCTTTTATACTTGTCTAGTTTTTAGGTTGCGCTACAAAATCTTATGAAATTTGGTGAAGGCACTACAAAGTGCGCTACTCAGAGTGCTACCCAAAGAGGCTACCAACAGATACCAGGAATCCAAGAGGTTCAAGCTAACAACTTTTTGGATAGCTGATGATGGAGACAACTGCAGAAACAACAACTGACAACATGTTGACAACCACATGCCCCTAAAGAACACATGGAAAACAAGGAGTTATGCACCAAAGGGTGATCAGTTAGTTCAAACATTGGTTGGATTAGTCACCAACACTTTCCCTTTTTATAACATAGGTTGTTAGTCAAAGTTGTTAGATGGAATAAATTTTTAGATATTTTCATGGGAAGGAGGTCAGCTCGCACCTCTTGTTGTTGCCTCCCTTTTGTTATAAATAGATAGATGAAATGTTGTAGTAGGTTCGATTGGTTGAACAAGGCTCCCTTATACTGTAATATTTTGATGAAGTTACTGTGAACTGGCTATGTACTTGATTTAATACATCTTGGTTAATAGAAATCAACTTCTCTTTCAAGCTTATTTGCTTCTGATGCTAAAGTGTTCATGTTTTGAATGATTCACATGAATGGTTGTGGTGATATTATGATGTATGTTTGATTATTATATTATCATGATGTTTATTTAGTATCCTTAAGTTCTGAACTCAAGAATATCTTGTGTTAAGATTCTATCTTCCTTAGGTTGTTTGCAGACCTGATGTTTACAACAACCCCTACATTCCTCTCACTGAAGTCTTCCCTCTGTTCATACTTACTCCCAATTACTGATTGAAGTTAGCCAAGACCTTGATTTCTCGTGCATGCTAGCCCTGATTTTTGAGTTGAAACATTATCATCTTGATTCTTATCCATTTGACCCCTCAAAACTCTTTTACATTCACATATAACCTGATGGGTACTGGGCTTTCCTTCCATGCAATCTGAAGGTGATTCCTAGTGCTAACAAGTTCAATCCTTCCTTTGCTGGTGACTTCGATAGAAAATTTGCCCCCCATCAGAATAGGAGGACCTTTGCATGCATCCACTGATGAATAAACTGCTTCTAAGGCAACCATGTGATGTGATGCTCCCGAATCTACGATCCAAGTACCGAGAGAGGAGTTGATTGTAATCAAGGCATGGATATAATTGCCTTTCTTGGAATTCAGATCTTCTGGCTTCTTCTTCTTGGCACCCTCGGGGATGCGATGTCCAAGGTTTTTTTTCTGAAGTATTTGAGACATCAGATATATATATTTTTTTCATGCATGCAGATTCTGAATGGAATAATTTGTGACAGTACATGCATTTCTCCCCTTTTGTTCCCTTTTCCCCTTTGGATCCAGAGGCATCGATGAAAGGTTTTGTGTACCCTTCCTTCTTCGGATGTGCATGAGATTTCTGTTTGTCTTTATCTTTAGATTTCTAATATTTGTGGCTGCCATCATGCATAGTGAGTGCATGCACCCTTGGGCCTTTGATTGTGCCCATGTTGATGAGCTTGGTTTGATCTTGTGTCAGGGATTCGATAAAGTCCTCAAGAGAAGGCATATTCCAAGTGGCTCCAGAGGCGAATCTGACAGTATGGAATGTGGATACGAATACAAAGAATTCAGGACAAAGTTTGGAGAGACTAGTGAGAACCATTTGTTTCTCCTCCTTCGATTTATCAACCTCGCAAGATTTGAGTTGTGATAGTAAATCCCTGAATTTTGTAAAGAAATCTTGGATATTATCGAAGATTTTTGGATCAAATGTGAGTAGCTCCATCTCCAGCATGTGTCCCCTCATCTAATCATGTTTTCCAAATATCCCGTCCAAGGTGGTCTAGGTTTCATTGGGAGTCTTACATGAATATATATGAAAAAGGAGATCGGGAGAAATAAGACTGCAAATTGTTCCGAGTGCCTCATCCATGTGATTTAAATACTTGGATTTTTCTATGGATGATATCGGTTCTGTATCTGTATTCAAGGTTAACCTATACAACCCTTTGGTTCAAAGATGTATGGCTATTTTCTCCTTCCATGCAAAATAGTTGTAAGGTGTAAGAATGAATTCTTTTTGGAAATCCATCTTTCCGCTGTCTTCAATCTTTTGTACCTGCAAAATTTTTTGGTGTAGATTTTGCTTAACATTCCGTCGGATCTGATACCATGTAAATGCGTTGAACCTTCATAGAATAGATCTAGATAAACAATGATACACACATTTACAGGGATAAAAGGAGAAATAAGAAGAAGGAAAGAATTCTCATTAACCATTGTGAGTAATGAATAATTTACACATGATATACTCTATGTAACTCAATGAGTGCGCACTAGAGGATAACTAATGTGCAATAGTGGTGGTCTAGAGTGATTTGGACACACACTAGCAGTTACGGGAGTGAACTTCCACATAGTCTAGTCTCTCAAGCAGTTACGGGAGTGAACTGCCACCTAGTTGAGTTAACTAGTCAACTAGTCTTCAGTGAATTGACTGAACAGAGAGTAGTGAGGAGTTAACTCAGGGAATCAAGGGTAATGTGCCAGTCTGGTGATGATACCAAGGCAAGTTCGAATTATCATGGTGATGATCCCAATTTTTCATGGTGACAAAACCAATGCAACATCTAAACTCAACTCAACTAGTCAAATTGAAGTGTCAATTGAAAGAGAATATTCTCCGGGTGGAATATTCTCCCCTAAAATATAGGATATTGGATAATGACTAATAAACAAGGAAAAAACTTAGGAAAAAAAATCCTAGGTGTGTGTGAAGTAACTCCAACAGGAAGTTGACTGAAGACATATATTTGGCTAAGAACATGCTTAGTAAAAAGAACCTGACAATTTTCCTCAAAGAAACCTCTTCATCCAGCCTTCCCAATAAAGATAAGTGATTTAGTTATACTCAAGGTTTTGGATATTGATAAAGTTTATTGTCCACTTTTTTTCCTTCAACAAAATGAACAGTAATTTTGTGTTTTTCCTATGATGAATCTAATGAAGAAAGAGGCAAGTTGGTTGAAGTTTTGGAGATCATAATTCTAAGTTATTCATAGGGAAGTTCATCTATATGACAGGTTCATAGCCATCACCAGTGCAAATAATATGATACAGTTATCCTAAAAGGTTTTGGTATGCAACAACCTACAATGAAGATATACTCTGTTTTGGTTCTTTAGTGATGTATGATTTGATTCCAGAGGAATATGCATATGGTAGCTTCATAGAGGGACCTTTTTATCAGATTGTGTTGCATATCAAAAACCCTAGAAAGTGCTAAATACATAAGAAATGCATATCACAAGCATACTATGTTTTTAGAGTTTATTGATGGAATTTTTCAAAGAGGGATATGTTTGCAGTGACAATATGGAAAATGGTTCTCTTCAGGGTGCATGGTATTAATCTTCCAAGCATCAATTCCAGAGGAATTGAGTGCTTGTCTAAAGCACTTGGAGTATTGCATTTTAGCATAAACCCTAATTTTGCAAATGATGTATAAAAATCTTTAAAAGATCAAAGTTTAGGTGCCTAGGCATATTACAGGCCATGCTATAAAAGGTCAAGTCTAAAGAGACCATTTTCAGCCTCTGATACACTTCCTAAGTCATCTTTTCATACAATTATCTCAAAACTGTCTTCTACAGTTAGTTGGTAGCGCAAAATAGCTTTTTCCTGTGTATTGTGCTACCAACTCTCCAAACCTTTGCGTGGAGTAATTTTGGTCAACCTTGACCTGATTTTCAACATTCAATGAGTGATTCATTGCTCCAGGTGTTAGATAAAGGTGGTGAAGGACTTATACAACCACGAGGAGGCTTAGGTGGAGCTAAAGACTTGGAATTAGGATAGGATACCTATCCCTTAAAAATAGGATCTCATCTTACCTTCTTGTGATTAGATTAGAGTTTGTTTGACAAGTAGAATTCAGATCCATCTTTTGGGGATCATGAAACTAATTTGTAAAAGTCTATTTAAGCCCATTGAGGCATCATTGTAAAAGGTTCGACTTTGGAGACTTGACTTAGCTTTTGTATGAAATACCTTTTTGAGTACATATTGGAATATGAGCTTCTTTTGTTGTAGATTTTCAGACCTTCATCTTCTTTCTTTTCTGTATCTGTGGGTGAATATTATATTCATGTTTTCCATGTTTATATAATGACTAATAATTGCCATCTTATCTTTGCATTGATAAACTAGAATTACAAGTACTCTTACATGTTATAACTGGCCATTCATGTATGCTTATGTATGCATGTTTCTGTTGGTATAATAAGTATTCTTCATCATTTACATATTTATATAAACCTCATGAACAAGTATAGTTGAAATCCTTATCTATCTGAGTGTATTCATATATGTCTAGAGTGAGTGAGATCATACCAATTCATTCAATTTGATCCAATTTATACCCTTATTTACACATTTGATTAGGTTACCAAGATCACTTGATTTGCAACCTAGAGTGACTCTTGGAGTGATCACAAGTTCTTTGTCAAACCTGGTACATATAGTACATATTTCATTTTCATTGGGGTCCCTGAATCAAGTTTGTAGGTGGATTCTCCCACTCCTTTGATAATGTACTGGTAATCATCTCCGAGTGTAAATTTCTAGAGAAAGTTCTTTTCTGTAAGGCTAGAAATAATGTTTCTCCAACCTTTCATGTGCTTAGAAGAAACACTGTCTATGAGCCAAGTATCCTCTCCAGGTGACACATATCCTGAGAGGGAAAAAAATAAAACATAGTTTTCAATCTCTTCTTTAGTCATCTTCGTGGGTGGCTCATCATCTTCAACTTCATGGGCATGCTATCTTTGGTTATTTATTTTCTTGTATTATTCTCTTCTGGTTGGACAATTCTTAGCAATATGTCTCATCTTATCACAATGATTACATTGATAAGAGGATAAATCTTTTTTCTTTGACCTTTCTAAAACTCCTAGAATCTCCTTGGAGGGTGAGATTCTTTATGGAAATGGGTGAATCTCTTTGGGGAGTGGGATTCCTTATGGTGGTGGGTCTCTTTTTGGAATGAGACATTTTACTTCCTCCTTTAGCATGAGAAGCTAGGGCTTGCTCTTCATCCCTTAATAGTATTTCTTCTCGGTTAGCTACTCTGGCTTCTTCTTGAACACATTCTTCCTGTAGACTATCAACTTGTAGTTTCTCCTTTCTGGCACAAATAGTTTGGATGAAGGAATCCCAGGGTTTTGTGAGACCATTAAGAGTTGTCATGATGAGTTCATCTTCATCCAAGTTGTCTCCAATTACTTCTAATTGTTCCCTGAATTGAAAAATCCTAGAGAAATAGTCATGATATGTTTCTCCTTTCTACATCTTTGTATTCTTGAGTTGGGTTCTCAAGTTCAACTTTCGGTTAATGTTCTTTCCTTCATACATTCTGGTTAGGGCATCAAACATATATTTTGGAGTATTCTTAGAAGCCACTTGAGGGATCAAGTGATATTTAATAGAGTCTGCAATGATTCTTTTGGCCCTAACCATATCCTTCTTGTATTTTGCTTTAGTTGCATCTTCTTCGGGTTCCTGCACATTTTCCTTTATGAATTTTGCAAGATTATTCTCTTCAAGAATGAGTGCAACCCTATACTTCCAGGCATGAAAATTTTCCACACCTTCTAACTTGTCAACAAGCTTCACTAGTACATATGGGTGGATTATTCCACGAAAATTTTCCACGTTTCCATTATTTTCATTTTTATTTTAAATTGGGCGAAATTTTCGTCGCTATAGTGGTGATTATTTCATACCTCAAAATAAATCTGCTAACACACGTCGCTTGCAACGACTAGTTGACTTTTTTCAGGTCAACTCAAGCATTTTCATCGCTATATCGACGATAGTCGATCTATATATACCCGACTTTAAGAGACTTTGTGACACATTTTCTATAGTTGCGACACTGTTCATGGATTTTGTTTGATCTATTTATTTTTTCCGTCACCCACCGGTTGAACAAATCTAATTCTCGATCTACATAGCTCGGATTTTGAACTTGCAAGGTTAATATGTTTTTTTTTATTTATGTACTCATTTAACTTGTAAATTTTTGTTCAAATGAAATTTCATGTAGCTTGTTTTTTCCTTGATAATATATTATATGTGCAATACCATATTTCAAAATACTTATGTCATTGGTTTTTGGATCTAGTTAGTATATTCTATGGAAATTCATGTGAAATGTTAAGAAAAATATTTTCCGAAGAAGTATTTTAAGAAGAGGGAAAATTACTCCATCAATACGTCAATTCAAACATTAAAAACATATGTCATTATATTCAATCTAGATAAATTTCATGAGCCTACAATTCCTTATGTAAATTTAATCCTTATTAAAAAACCACCAACTCATAACAACCTTACCGTTTGGACTAATGTTTGAAATAGAAAGTGGAAAAAAAATCCTCTTAGGTCTAATCTTATCCCTTAGCGACCTTGTTAGCTATCTAACTTTTGTGTTTCTATGATGTTGTGCCTATATATATTAATGTCATATTTTTAGTTGAGTATTAGGTTAGGTTAGTCATATAACATTGTATTCTTATGTGATGTTGCTTCTCTCAATTTTTTATAATCACACACAATTCTAGATGTAGTGATTAACTCTAGTTTGTAGTTGA
>JZKD02S1917370.1:29088-43542 GCA_000966675.3 Picea glauca
ATTACATACCATTCAACTCAACCTTTGATCAATCATTGTTATAATTTATTGCTGCAATATTTCAATTTTTTACTGCATATATTTCATTTTTCATTATTTATTTTCTGATATTACTACAATATTTCATTTTCTTAATGTTACAATAGCTTTCATAAATCTTGTTGATTAATTTATTGTGTTAACATCTGTCCACTATGACCGTGAGAAATCACACGCTACATCTGTCCAGGGTGACTGTGGAAATGCATCCGATGTGCCTCAATAGGTAAATGTTAAATATAGTAACAACTTATGACTACAACAACTAAATTTCTGAAATTTCATTATTTATTTTCTGATATTACTGCAATATTTAATTTTTTTAATGTTACAAGTGAATTTCATAACTTTCGTTAATTGATTTATTGTGTCAACTTCTGTCCACAGTGACCGTGAGAAATCACACGCTACATCTGTCCAGGGTGACCATGGAAATGCACCCGTTGTGCCTCAGCATGTAAATGTTAAATATAGTAACAACTTATGACTACAACAACTAAATTTATGAAATTTCATTATTTATTTTTTGATATTACTGCATTTTTTCATTTTTTCAATGTTACAGGTGAATTTCATAACTTTTGATGATTGATTTATTGTGTCAACTTCTGTCCAAGGTGTCCATGGAAAATCACCCGCTACATCTGTCCAAGGTGACTATGGAAATGCATTCGTTGTGCCTCGGTAGGTAAATGTTAAATATAGTAACAACTTATTACTACAACAACTAAATTTCTGAAATTTCATTATTTTTTTATGATATTACTACAATATTTTATTTTTTTAATGTTACAAGTGAATTTCATAACTTTTGATGATTGATTTATTGTGTCAACTTCTATCCACGGTGACCGTGGAAAATCACCCACTACATATGTCCAGGGTGACCATGGAAATGCACTTGTTGTGACTTGGCAGGTAAATGTTAAATATAGTAACAACTTATGACTACAACAACTAAATTTCTGAAATTTCATTATTTTTTTTTGATATTACTGTAATATTTCATTTTTTTAATGTTACAAGTGAATTTCATAACTTTTGTTGATTGATTTATTGTGTCAACTTCTGTCCAAGGTGACTGTGGAAAATCATCCGCTACATCTGTCCAGGGTGACCGTGGAAATGCACCCGATGTGCCTCAACAGGTAAATGTTAAATACAATAATAATTTATGATTACAATAACTAAATTTCTCAAATGTTAAAGTTCATCTCATTAATTTTATTCATCAATATATTGTGGCATGACAAACATGGGAAGGCACCCACTGAGGATCTTGATGTGGACGAAATACTTTATTCCATTGACCCAATAACAACTGTCGCAAAGGCCTTGAAGAAGGAAAACATAGAATATCTAGGTTTGTTTCGCAAGAGATCCCTGACACAGGAGGACATGACAAGAATTGTAGAGATACAAAATTTAATAACTAATTTTGGGGTAAGTTGCATCTTCACATATTTTAATTAGCTGTGACAATTTCATATCCGTTTTTTTGTTTTATATTTTCTATATGATCTGATAAAGTAAAGTTTTATGTTTGTAGGAGTTTTTAAACCCCGTGGCCCAGTTGGAACCTGTCGATCCTGCAACTGCTATAGGTAGCATTGATGGTCCAATGCAAAAAAAAAGTCGACATAGCAAAGCACAAGTGAAGCTTTTTGACACTCCCGAGGTTCCCCTTGATGAGAACAATGATGTTGACCGGCATGACATGCTGGAGAATGATGAGTCAGAGCTTGGGACTCCACATGACTCCAGAGAGGAACTTATTGTAGATGGAGAGGAAGTTATTCTGCATGGAGCTGAATGAATTAAAAGCACCAGATCACTAGATCTCACATTTCTGGTGGATGACGCTTGTGTTCGGATCAAGATTTGGAAGATTGCAGGTATTTGTTAATTAATTGATTCATTTTTACCATGAAATTGAAATGGACATTTGTTGAGATTATTATAAATTAATGGATAACATGTGTCTGCAGGAAACAATGTTTTCTATAGAAACTTGAATGACAAAACCTTGGAGCTGTTTGGCCCCACCATTCACACACGGTAGAATGACCAAGATAGCAAAAATAAAGATGAATTGATAGACCACATGGTAAAATTGTTCAGCAATACGTTCAACAAGAAAGTGGTTACAAAGTTAGCCGGCGAGAATTTAAAATATACTAGGGCCCAATATAGGGAGAAATTGAAATTAGACCTCAAGCATGAGCGTCCTCCCATGGTTCCATAGAAATAGTGGAAGGCTCTGATAGAGGATGCAGATGAGAACTTGTTTAAAAAACAAGGAATACATCCACGAGCTGGTCAAGAAAGGTACAACATGTGTCATATTATTAGTGAAATATGCTCATTTATATTTTTCTTTCTTGTTTTAAGTAACAATTTTGATATCTAATTTTTTTCAAAAATTCCATATATAGGCTACCTGACACCTCCAAAGCAACCAAGGATAGAATGGAAAAGCACAGACATCATAAACTAGGCCAGGGTGGTTATGAAAAACTAAAATCCCGAATCGTAAGAATTAAATGATTAGCTTTAGTTAATATTTATTTAACAATAGCGAACAAATATCTATTTTTTCTATTGGTAATTTTAATGGTGTTATGCATTCCAGTTAAATATGTTCGACATTGTTGCCACCGAGGAGGACCAAAAGCTTGGTTACAAGCATGGTTTTAAAAGTGTGATTGAATATAGGAAAATCTTGGGGCAGACTCCAATCTCCCCAACCACATAGGTAAATAAAATGAATAAGGAAACCGCAGTAGCATGCTTGTAAAGTCTATTCATATTTTATTATATCACCCTTAACTAAGTATTTATGTTTGTTTTCAAGCAACAGTGCCACCACAACAGTGAATATAGTAGTATTCAACAGACACCATGTCATACAATGGTGCACATGTCCAATGATAGTGGGGAGAAGAGTACCCATTCCGGTATGTATGCTTAAGAATAAGAAATGTTTACTATGATTGTAGATATTTATTTCCTTACTTATACTTATATATTTTCTTCTCAAAATTGAAGAGCATGTAGCTCAGGAGGGTGAACTGTGAAAGGAACTAAGTGGACAAGAAATTAACACACCAACTGTCACAGCTATACAGACAGGTAAAGAACAATAGTGTAATGTTAATCAAAATAATGAATTAGTTATTTCAATTATATTTCAACATATCGATATGATCATTTTCGGTGTTGCAGTTCACGACCCTGCAAAGATGCATCGACACCCTTCTCAACAACGTACCAGAAGTATGGTACATGAGCGCATGGAAACACAAACAATAGAAGGACATGGCGCAAGAAATACAATGCCAAAGGATGATTATGATACCCCAATTGTCAATTTTATGAATGTAAAAAACATAAATCAAAGGAAAATTAGATGTATAAATTCATGACTTGTATTTGGATGTTTATCGATGTTTCTAGTATGAAACATTGTTTATATGAATTACAACATTATTCTTCAATGTTTATATGTTCATATGTTTTGATGACTATCCTAGTTATGCATGAATATCTATATGTTTTCTATATAAACAAAATCATTTGTTGGGTATGGGGAATTGCGAGCGATGTGAGGGGGGGAGGGGCCATATGAGCTTCCACCTTCACGTAGTTGGCCTTGTTCAGTAGAGAATAACCTATTCTCGAAACAAAGAGAATCTCATTAAGGTATGCGACCACTTAAGTTTTTTCTAGAGTATTTTACATAACTAAATGCATGTTTATTTTCTAAAATATTATTTACTCATATAAATAATTTGTCTTTTATGATTCATGCAGGTCCTGATGATGGAAATGCATCTCATGGACAACTCTTATCAAGTTGTATGGGATAATGGATCTAGAAAAATGACAATGATAAGGTAAGGGTTTTGACGTGTTTTTTAAAATAGGCTTTATACTAGTAAAAGTTCACAATCCTCTAGAAAAGATAGAATTGCATTTTTGGTAGACAAACATCAATTTTTTTAACAAAGTGTGAATCATAGATTGTGGGAAAAACCTTTTTTTGTATTCTTACATTGACCAATACAACCATAACAAATTTTTAGTACAAAATCTTAACCACACACACACACATATGAACCCTAAGTAAACAAATGAGAGAAGAGAAAGGGATAATATGTACTGATAGGAGTGAATGAAGATAATAATATGAATAATGGAGTGGAGAGTGCACTCTATCCTAGTTGAATGATACTTGCATCCAACATGTCTCATTGTAATGTATGTTGTGATAGTTGTGTCTTCTCACTATAATGTATGTTTCTATGNCCATCATGGGATTCCTAGAGCACCACCTATCATTCATGATCCAACACATAGTAGTCAAGAATCTCATCCATTGCTAATGTGTGCAAGTACCATATGATTAACTAATAATTTGTATCCTTAATTATGAGATATCAATATTTACTATCACCATATTCTTTTAGTGCATGTAGATTTATATTTGAAGTTGGAAATATTAGTGAAGAATTTAAGAACTACTTCCATGCAAAAGATATCTACATTCAACACTTTATGAGCTATCCCAACATTGTTCCAATTGTGGATTTTCCAGAGGTGATTAGGTTCCACATTTTATTTACCTAGTTTAACCACCACTTCAAAACCAAACTCCTAAAATAGTAGCAAACATCGATAGAATTAACCTTCCAACATTGTATTGTTAACCAAATACTTGACCACTAAATTATCAATGAAAACTTGAAGGACTGGTCTAGAAGATAATACTTGAAATTTTGTAGCATATACGCCATCACCAGGCCTTTGCATTTCATGGTTGCGTAATTACAAAGGGAAAATGCGCTAGGAAGAAAAATAACCCATTAACAATGGAGCCTAACATTTTATCGTGCACATAAGTTAAATCAATTTATTAAGAATAAATGAATGATCACACAATATGTGAAAATTTACAAATGAGTTGTGTATATATACACAACTCAAGTACAATGTTTCTTCCAATAGGGTTTATGGGCTCGTATTGACTAGGTCGACCTTAACCAAACCTAGAAATACATACAATAATTATTACAATACGATGTCAACCATGGCCGAAAGTGAAGTGTACACCATTCTCTTAACATCCTTCCTCTTGACATCTTTGTCAACCTTGATCTTTACCTACTCTAATATTATGTGGGTTTAAAGAACTACATATTCATACAGAATAAACACAAGAGTGAACATAATATGAAACATTATATCATTGTTGCAATCAACATACATCACAAGGAATGTTGACATAGTCCACCCACATAACATGTCAAGTCGGTCTAGCCTAGGTGGTTGGGTGATCCAGGGGATCAAATGTTGCTCAAAAATCAAAGTGCTTAGAATCTCTTCAAAATGGACACGTGCGTAGGCCTCGTTGTCATGAACCCAACGCAACTTGAACGAGCTCAAATGAACGTCATATGAGAAAGATATCGTGTTTTGTTCATTTTGTCAAACAGACAAAATTTTGTTGATTGTACAGTCCGTACAATGCTGACGTGGCAGGGTACGGACCCGCATGTGGCGGGTGATGTGGTAGAGTGTTGAATTGGCATGCTGACAGGGCAGGTTCAATGGTAGACACGTGGGAAAATTAGGTGTTGACACATGTCATTAGTTGACAAGTGTTATGGTGCCACGTGGCCCAGTCGTGGGTTGCCACGCGGCACCCCTCCAATTTGCAAGTGGGGGACTCCACAAGAGTCAAAACCGTGACCTCTGGGTGAGGGTAAAGACTTGGCAGGGTCGGGCTACCAGCCTGCCCACATTGTATTGCTTACACCTATACCTTTTCATATGTATTTGAATTTGCATAAAGGGACGGGCGACGAAGTAAAGGGTTGGGGCTAGGCCCCAACCCGTGGTTCAAACCATAGTGCATACACCATACGACCTTGTCATATAACCATTGGCATGTGGGGTTTGCATTGGTATATCCCCTGGTCACTACACCATTACATATGACCCTTTCCATAAATCTTGGCACGGGGTTGATGTTTAGCACCAGTCATACCACATACCATATGCTCGGACCTTTAACCTTGGGGTGTGTTGACCATTGCAATGTTAGCCCCCGGTCACATGTGTTTTACCATATGACCATAGACCAGGTGCGGAGGAGCTAGCCATTGGAGCATGCAATAGATAGGTCGTTGGTCACATGGGGCCATACGACCGAGTTCTCTGCCGAGAAAAGGGGCGAGCGTACTAACGGTCCTACAATTTTTCCCATTTTGCAGGAATCATTGAGTGTGTTGGGTTTTGGTGCGGAAAACACATAGAGGCCAAGTTAGTCAGTAACTGGGTGCAATTTGGCAAGCAGGTACAATAAGATTGAAGGGGAAAACTTCTAGGAGGTGTAACTTCATTTTTTTGGCCAAACCTGTTGATATTATGGTAGTTGTGGGAGGTATTTACCTCCACGTGTAAACCTAACGAGAATAGAATATTCCAGGAAGCAAGAAGAAACCCTAATTAGTTGGCTAATAACCCTAGAAGACAAGTCGGCTCAAGAGGATAATTTGTATTAGGTTATTAACCTCCAAGAGAAGAAGTCGGTTAAAAGAAATATTATATATTGAGTAAATAGGCACCCAGAATGAGAAGTTGGCCTAGGCAGTTTTCCAGTTTTAGTATAAATACAGGAGGTTAGTCTTCATTTTGGCAGGCATTCTCAAAACTACAGAAGCAGCACTTGTGCACACTGCAGTTGGCCAGTTGTGCGCAAGTTTGGAGGAGAGTTGTTGTTGCAGTTGTTGCAACTAGCAGATTTCGGTTTTGGCTTGGACTATCTCTTAGTTATGGTTTGGACTCTCTGATCAACTCTTGTTACTCTTGCTTGGTGCGCTATCCTTGGAGAAAGGTGCGACACCCTATGTTTGGCTATCTAGCCTAGGGTTTACTTCCGGAATGATTCTCTGTCAAAGTTAAGGTGCTCGGGGGTGGCTTCGACCTATGGTTGGGTGACAATAGTGATATTGTCTATGGTTAAACGAGCACATCCATTATATTCTAACAAAACTAGGTGTCGAAAAAGCCCCGGTAGGGGTTTTTGAACGTTCTGAAGCTATTGGAGCCATCCATTTTGTATTTTGAGAATTGTAAGAGCATTTTTAAACATAATGAAAATGATCCAAGGGAAGCTGGACCAGGAGATGTAGCCTAAGAGAGGGTGAACTCCTTTATCATTTGTTGTGTTATGTGTTCATTATTGATGATTTTTATATGTCTAATATGTTGCTCATGATTAAGTAAAACTCATTGAACTTATGTGTTAGTAACTTGATTCAATTACCCAAACACATACATTTTGTATACTTGCAATTTAAAGAGATGAGTCTTATTCATTTTAAAGATCTATTGGAAACAAATCCATTCCATTTTCAGATTAGTTGGTATCAGAGCATAGGTTTTTGAAGGCTTGATTGTTTGCAAGTTTTTTATTTTCTAATGCTTACAAGGTTGAAGCTCACAAGAGGAAAAGGTCAACTTGTAGAGCCAAGTTCTCAATTGTCAAGAAGGAGAACTATCAAATCACCTCAAGCTTCAAGGAGATATTCACCAAGTATGGCTCATGAGGAGAGTCATGGAACTCTTCCTTCATAGGAGGAAAAATTCAAAAAATCTTTCTATGATATGACTGAGATGGTCAAAGTTTTGTTTGAAGAAAGAAATGCAATATTGCAAGGTGAAAGCTCCAACCCTCCAAAGTGTTGATGATTCCAGCTACGTGAGACATTCTCCAGGACACAAACCTGAGAGAGAGCCCCTGAGAGGGGTGTGTGGTTCCTATTTGAGACAGAGCTGAAACGTAGAAATGACCTCCTCCTTACAGAGAATTGAGAAGAACTCCAGATGATTCTCATGTGTAACATTGTGAGAAAGGAGATATGTAGAGTTGGACGTGCTTGTGGCTGAGCACAAGGTGAACATGTGAATTCCCAAAGAGTTGGGTGCATCATCATGAGATAGAGATGCAGATGATGTATTAGCCTTCTTTGAGCAGAGAGTTGATGATGAAATCTAGATAACTCTCCTGTGTAATGCAGTGGGAAATAATATCTGTTGAGTGGACATGCCTATGGACGAGCATAGGTGAACGCGATCCTAGTGGTTGAGCACTAGTGAGAGTGGTTCTTTTGTGTAATGTAGAGAGCCAGAGATATGGACATCCCTATGGATGTGCTCCTAGTGGTTGAGCACTAGTGGGTGTATGAGATCCCTTGCTATATTGTTCAAGAGTCAGACCTGCATGTAATCCTAATTGTAATGTAAAGGGTATAGGTCGACCCCACCTTGATGTAATTGATAATTAATGTAAAAGATAATTAATCTGGTTAAAATTAATAATATTATGAGATAGAGAGGTTGGCCATGTTGTGCCAATAGACACTTCTGTTGACAGGCCAAGTCTAATATAAGTAAAGGTAAATTCCCCATTGAAGTATCATATCTTTTGTGTGAGTTTAGAAATTTCACCAAGTACATCTTCTTGGGAAAAGTTATCACCTCTCTTGGGCACTAGTCTTCTAGGGTTTGTAAGCACCCTCTTGTGTGCTAGGTTTTCTTGGTGGTGAAGGTCTTTCTCTTGAAGAATATAGCAAAGGATTTGGCTGGGTTTTCTTCCCTTGTTGAGAAGGGTTTCCCATGATACTTATTGTGTTCTTGTGCATGGTGTTTCTTCTTGTGATCTTGGTTGTTGCAACATAATTGTTTATGGTTTAAGTTAAATGCTAAAAATTTGAATGAACTTCATGCTTAAACCTTGCTTATTGAAAAATCAACACAAAGGGAAATGGAGACAGTGGTGATAAAAATCCAAAGGGAAATGGAGGGAGTGGTGATTCTCCACCTCCTTCACCTCCATCTTCCACCTCTACCACCATTTCAAAACCACCTCCAAATTCTCCAAAAGAACATGGTAAAAATCCTTTACAAACTCCTTTGCTAAAGCTTGATATTAAGTTTGAATTGCCAATGTACAATGGAGAGGTAAATGCTGAGAATTTAGATAACTAGATTTGTCAGATTGAAGTGTATTGTAGGATACAAATAATCACAGATGATGAAACTAAGATTCATCTTTCTTATTTAAGATTGGACAGTGCAACACTCATTTGGTGGGAAGCCAAAACTCAAGAGGACATGAAGAAACATGGTAAAGTTTAATCCTCTTGGAATGATTTTATTGTTGCAATTAAAAGACATTTTTTTCCATTAGCATACATGCATAAAGCTATTATGGATTGGCAAAACTTTAGACAAGCTAAAGGACAAGATGTGCAAAGTTTCACTGAAGAATTTAGGAGAACAGCTTTGGTTTTGGGTATAGATTTGTCTTCTCAAGAAACTTTACTCAAATACATTGAAGGTTTGCATAGCTACTTGACGCATACAATACTTATGTTTAACCCTTCAAATCTAGATGAAGTTTGTGTACAAGCAACTCATTTAGAGGCAAGAGGAAGGAATGAACCTCAAGAGGGCACCAAGAAGTGTTTTTCTAATGGAGACAAGGGAAAGAGGAAGTTTGAAGGAAATGTAAAGAAAAATCCTTCAGTCAAGAAAGAGAGGGAGAAACTCTGATGTAAACATTGTTCAAAGGATGGCCATGATGAAGACCATTGTTGGAAACTTCATCCTGAAAAGAGACCCAAAAAGTTCAACAACAAAGAGAAACCAAACATTGTTGCAACTGTACAACAAGATTTAGGATCTAATTCGAAAGATGAAACAAAAATCACAGCCATGGGTTTACAAGGTAAGAATTCTATTGCTAACACTAGTTCTTCAAATTCTGCCATCAATGAAACTCAACATGAGAAAGAAAGAATAGAGATTTTTCACATAAGGGTAATTTCAAAACATACCAAGATAGATACTCTTTTTGATACGGGATCACTAGTAAACCTTATTTCTGAAGACATTGTCAAGAAACTAGTTTTGGAAACTACTCCTCATCCTAAACGATACCCTTTAGGTTGGAGTTCAGGAATTGGATTCCTATGTGCATGGTAAAATTGTGTATATTGGCAAGCTATGTTTTTCACATGGTGAAAGAGTCAACATGATAAGGGAAGCACATTCTTCTCTTGTTGCTGGCTATTTTAGTGTAGGCAAGACGGTGGCTAGTTTGCAAAGAAAGCATCCAAAGTTTTGGGATGAGCATATACACTACTTTCAACATGCTTGTAACCAGACCAAGAAGTTCATTGAACAAGTTCAGTTTGTGCATCAAACCATTCAAGAACAGTTGAAAA
The DNA here is from genome assembly GCA_000966675.3 of Picea glauca. Classification (NCBI taxonomy): domain Eukaryota; kingdom Viridiplantae; phylum Streptophyta; class Pinopsida; order Pinales; family Pinaceae; genus Picea; species Picea glauca. The sequence goes on from JZKD02S1917370.1 coordinate 39,423, forward strand.
AGAGTCAAGCCAAGTACAAAGCAAGGCATGACAAGTTTCTTATTGGTCTCAAAGGCACCAATCCAACCAAGGTTGGATGGAGTGAGATTGGAAAGGTGAGGGAACAATAGCCTCATTTTTAGATTGACTAAAAGTAGTCTTTTGGAGGTCCAAAAGCTTCCCAATGGGGAGGTGTGATCCAGGGGATCAAATTTTGCTCAAAAATCAAAGTGCTCGGAATCACTTCAAAACAGACACGTGCATAGGCCTCGTTGTCATGAACCCAACGCAACTTGAACGGGCTCAAACGAACGTCGTATGAGCAAGATATCACGTTCTGTTCATTTTGCCAAACAAGCAAAATTTTGTTGAATGTACAGTCGTACAGTGTTGACGTGGCAGGGAACAGACCCACACGTGTCAAGTGACGTGGCAGAGTGCTGAGTTGGCATGCTTACAGGGAAAATTTGATGGCAGACACATGGGAAAATTAGGTGTTGACACATGTCATTAGTTGGCAAGTGTTATGATGCCATGTGGCCCAGTCATGGGCTGCCATGTGGCACCCCTCCAATTTGCAAGTGGTAAAATTTTTGGGACTCCACAGGAGTCAAACCCGTGACCTTCGGGTGAGGGTAAAGACATGGCAAGGCCGAGCTACCAGCCCACCCATGTTGTATTGCTTACACCTATACCTTTTCATATGTATTTGAATTTGCATAAAGGGACAGGCGGTGAAGTAAAGGGTCGGGGCTAGGCCCGAGCCCGCAGTTCAAATCATATTGCATACACCATACGCCCTTGCCATATAACCATTGGCATGCAGGGTTTACATTGGTATAGCCCTAGGTCACTACACCATTACATATGATCCTTTCCATAAATCTTGGCGCGGGGTTGATGTTTAGCACCAGTCATACCACATACCATATGCTCGGGCCTTTAACCTTGGCATGCACAGACCGTTGCAATGTTATCCCCCGGTCACATGTGTTCTACCATATGACCATACATTAGGCGCGGAGGTGCTAGCCATTGGAGAGCGCAACAGATAGGTCGTTGGCCACATGGGGCCATACGATCGAGTTCTCCGCCGGGTAAAGGGGCCAACACACTAACGGTCCTACAATTTCACTCATTTTGTGGGAGTTGTTGCGTGTGTTGGGTTTTGGTGTAGAAAACACAGAGAGGCCAAGTTAGTCTGTCAATGGGTGTGTTTTGGCGAGCAGGTACAACAAGCTTGAAAGGGAAAACTTCCAGGAGGTGTAACTTCTTCATCAGGTGCCGAAAAATCCCAGCTGGGGGTTTTTGGACATTCTGAAGCCATTGGAGCCATCCATTTTGTATTCTGAGCACTGTAAGAGCACTTTTTAAGCATAATGAAAATTATCCAAGGGAAGTTGGACCAGGAGATGTAGCCCAAGAGAGGGGTGAAATCCTTTATCATTTGTTGTGTTATGTGCTCATTATTGATGGTTTTTATATGTCTGATATGCTGCTCATGATTTGTTGAAATAATGTAACTGGGAAGAGTATTCTTATTCTTATTGTTATTTTATTCATTGGATTAATCCCCATTGTGGATTAATCATGTCGGTAATTGTATTAGGACCAAATCTCCTTTTGCGGATTGGTCATCGGACAATTGTAATAGGAAGAATAAGAAGTCGGCCCCAATAGTTATTATTGAGACCCATAATTAAATTAAAGGTGGGTTTACCCACCCAGAGTGAGAGGTCAGCCCTGCTAGTGAAACCCTTTCACATGTGCCAGTCTTGTATATATAGGGAGGCTAGCGCCTCACTTTATCACACACTCACTTGCTCATTCTCTTATGAGGCAAGTTGCAATTACCATTTGGAGAGAGGGAGAAGAGTGGCACATCTTTTGGAGAGGACTATCTATATTGGTTTGAGTTATCTCTTGATCATTGTATTGACAATTTATGATAAGGAAGTTTTTGCTGGGTTTTCTTCCCCTAGAGGGTTTCCCAGGATAAATGTTGTGTCTCTTGTGAATGTGTATTTCTCAGTGATCTTGTTCTTATGTTGCTCTTATATATTGAAATGCAAAGAACTATAATAATGGCATAAACATTAACATGGTATTAGAGCCAACCTGAAGGAAGCGTATTTCGCAAGAGGAAAAACGTCACTGTTACCGTACCCAAAAATTAGGGTTTTGCAAAAGTGAATCTTTTAAGCTCCCTAACCACCTAGAAAGTTGCGCCCTCCCCCAAGGATCAACTTGGCACCTAGAGTGCACCTTTTCAATGGTTGGATCTTTCACAAAGTGAAACCCTAGTTTCACAAAAGTACTAGAAGTACCAGAAAACCAATACCAGAAGTACCAGAAGTACCAGAAAACCAATACCAAAAGTACCAGAAGTACCAGAATGACGAGTCCAGAAATCCACAGATCAGATTTGAAGGGGTAAAAAATTGGATTTTCTCAGATCCAAGGACACCAGGCTACTCGCCTCAGCCAAGCGCACCTCCTGGTAAGGTCAAAAATTGATTTTAAGCATTTTCATTTTTTAGTCATTTTCGTAGCCTCGAGTACAAGATGTCTGCAAGCACAAAGCTTGTTGAGAAACTAGAAGGCATAGAAAACTTTCATGCCTGGAAGTACAGGATTGGTCTGATCCTTGCAGAGAATGACCTAGCAAAATTTATCAAAGAAGAAGTGGAGGAACTTGAAGATGTCGTAGAGAAAGCGAAGCATCATACGGACTCAATCAGGGCTTAAAGAATAATTGTAGATTCAATCAAAGACCACCTGATCCCGTATGTATCGTCCAAGAAGACTCTGAAGGAAATTTTTGACTCTCTAAGCAAACTGTATGAAGGAAAGAACATCAATCGAAAGATGAATCTAAGAACTCAATTGAAGAATACCAAGATGCAGAAAGGAGAAATGATTCAAGAATATTTCTCCCGAATCTCAGAAATTAAAGAACAGTTAAAAGCGATTGGAGACACCATCGACGAAGACGAATTCGTAATAACAACCCTAAATGGTCTCGCAAGACCTTGGGATGCCTTCATCCGGTCGGTATGTGGCAGAAAGGAGAAACTACAGTTTGAGATCTTATGGGAAGAATACATCCAAGAAGAGACAAGGGTAGCCAACTATGAAGCACTACTAGCAAGGGATGATGATAAAGCCCTAGCTACTCATACAAAAGGAGGAAGGAAGAAACCCTACTACAAAAAGGAATCTCATAGAGAACCTCAACCATCAAACAAATTCAACAACCAAGAATCTCACCCAAGAAATTTTCAGAAGAAAGGACAATGCAAGGGATGAGATCTCTCATTTATACAATGCTATCATTGTGATAAGATGGGACACAAGGTGAATAATTGTCCAGTCAGAAGAGAAGAATACAAGAGGAAGCACAAAATGAAACATGCTCACATAGCCGAAGATGAAGAAACACCTATGAAGATGATTAAGGAACATGTCTTGATCTCAGCTCTCTCAGGATCTGTATCACCTAGAGAGGACACATGGCTCATTGATAGCGGTGCATCAAAACATATGACGGGTAAGAAAAATACTCTCTCTTGTATTTCAGAAAAGAAGTTTTCTTAGAAAGTAACTCTTGGAGATGATTATCAAAATCCCATCAAGGGAATAGGAGAATCAAACTACAAGCTAGATTCAGAAAACTCAATAACAATGAAGGACGTACTCTATGTACTCAGCTTAAAGAAGAACTTACTCTCCATATCAGCCTTAGAAAAGAAAGGATATAAAGTTGCCTTCATAGATGGAGAAGTTCTCATGTGGGCTAAAGGAGAAACCTTAAATGAAGCTATCGTTATCGGAAGTGAAGAAAATGGCCTATATAAGCTGAAGGGTCATCCAGAAACCGCCATGACCCATGCCATCGAAAAATCATGCGAAATTTGGCATAGAAGATTGGCCCACATCAACTACAAGGCGCTACCATACATATGCAAAGCTGTCACAGGTTTACCAGAACTCAAGGTCGATCAAGAAGGCATATGCAATGGATGCGCGCAAGGGAAGAACATCAAGAACCCTTTTCCAAAGAGGGACAACAAAGAAAAAGGAGTATTGGAACTCATTCATTCAGACATGTGTGGCCCAATGCCATCATCCTCCATTAGCG
>JZKD02S1917370.1:46286-68083 GCA_000966675.3 Picea glauca
GCCAGTGAAACCCTTTCACACGTGCCAGTCTTGTATATATAGGGAGGCTAACGCCTCAATTTATCACACACTCACTTGCTCATTCTCTTATGAGGCAAGCTACAATTACCAGTTGGAGAGAGGGAGAAGAGTGGTGCATCTTTTGGAGAGGACTATCTGTATTGGTTTGAGTTATCTCTTGATCATTGTATTGGCAATTTATGATAAGTAAGTTTTTGCTGGGTTTTCTTCCCCTAGAGGGTTTCCCAGGATAAATGTTGTGTCTCTTGTGAATGTGTATTTCTCAGTGATATTGTTCTTATGTTGCTCTTATCTATTGAAATGAAAATAACTATAATAATGGCATAAACATTAACAAGATTAAGTAAAACTCATTGAACTTATGTGTTAGTAACTTGATCCAATTACCCAAACACATACCTTTTGTATACTTGCAATTTAAGAGACAAGTCTTCTTCATTTTAAAGATCTATTGGAAACAAATCCATTCCATTTTTAGATCATTGGGAGAAATGATTGTTAACCTCCCAACCCAGGTTCAATACTTGTAAGTGGCATGTTTGAGCGCTTAATTGAGATATTGTGGTGCTATCAAGGTACCAACAACCTCACTCTTTCCTCTGTGCTTAGAGAGGGGCCGACTTTCTTCCCAATGTGGTACACAATGCCCAAAATTCAATTGGGTTTAGCTCGAGTGGTTGGGAGGAATGATTGTTATCCTCCCCACCCAGGTTCAATTTCAGCAAATGACATGTTGAGCTCTTAACAAGTATATTTTTCATAATGGCTTCGAGCCCTATTGTTGACTGGCCTTGTGCCCTGAATATTCTAGGGTTTACCCTGGGTACCATCCTCGAAATGAGAGGAAGAACTCAGGGGTTTTCCTCGAACAATGTAACCTGGATAAAAAAAGGACCACCCACATAACACACATACCACAATCTCTCGAATACATCCTCTCATTACATCATTTAGAGCACCCAAATGCAATTACAACGACTTAACCACCAAACACTAATTACATCTTGGTCACGTGTTACCAATATTAAATGTACACTCCACATAACTGAAGAACACACACCTATACTTCTACATATTTATTTAAGTGTTGATATTATTCTATTAACAATAACTTGGCTTCACCCACTCCATTTACAGATTCTAAGACTTACGACCCCTTGGTGGCTTTATCCATTCCCTTTACAGATTCTAAGACTTATGACTTCTTGGCCTTATCTCCTGGACTATTTACATATTATAACACTTGTGACACAATCAGTCCTTAAAAAATAATAAAAGAAAACTTGATCACTTATAAGTTTTTACAAGGATGAAACGTACTCGAGGCTAGTGAGTTGTTCTAATAGACATTTAGACATTTGAATAATCGTATTCTAATATTTGGAGGCCGCCTAAGAGGTTCTCCCATATTTTTCCCACTCTGGCGCACTGAACGAACTTATTCTTTGAGGACACTTGCTCGCAAGTGATCCAGATTATTATGATATTAAAACATTTGACTTTGATCATGATGAGTTATGGTAGATGACATGATGTTTTACTGCATTGACATAGACAGGTGCTATTGACTCGGTTTTACTGAGTGTGCAGGGTTTTGGACCTTGAGGATGCAGAGGCATCGACGAAACCCCTTGGAATCCGGATCGAGTAAGGGAGTGTGCTATGGGGTTTGATTGTTTTACTGTGATATTAGTACATCTGATTAGATGATATGATGTGGATATGTTCTGACATGATTTGTTGATGATGCAGGCTGACGAAGGCTTGCCGAACAAACTCACATATGGAGTAAAGGGGGCACACACGACTACCAGAGAGGTTGAGGGAGAGGTGTGGACAACAACCCTGCCACAACCTATTAGCACTCCCTCCGTGGCTCAAACTGTAGGTTAACGATTACCTAGTTCGAGAGGACCCACACTGTCGTGAGGGCAGACTGCGACAGTCGCTCGTGATGATTCTAAGGGGCGCGCAATAAGGCGGGGGCCTTATTCCATAGAATCCCTTAGTCTCTCACAAGTTCACCTGACGGAGTGTTGACTCCAGGGGTTATTGATGTCTACCAATCAGTCAAGAGGCGAGTGGCACCCTTGGAGCACGTGGTGCGTCCTGAAGGGCACATCGCGCAAAAGAAACAAAAGAGGCGAGTGGCACCCTTGGAGTATGTAGTGCATCCTGAAGGGCACGTCGCGTTGATGATGTTAAAGGAACGAACCTAGATGGCCGTAAGAGTAATATCTCATTAAGAAATTTTAAAACAACTTCCCTAATTAAAATGTCGCCTAGTTCAGAATCTAAGTCCTAAGTCTAAAACTTCGCTAGGGGTAAAATTTTGTCTACCCTTCTCTATAAAAATAAAATAATAAAGTTTAAAATAAAAACCCCTTAAGAAATAATTGTGGACTTCATAAATTTTTGGGCAAAATGAAGAGAGTAAGTACTTAAATAAAATATGTGGATACAAAAAAGGGGGTAAAGAAGAATTTAATTATTTGACTTGTGAAAGTGTAAAAATATATTAAATTAATAATAAAAGGAGAAGTGGTTAAATTTGCACAACTACCGTTTTTAGCTCTAATAAAAATGGAAAAGAGGAAATTATAAAAATTAGGAAACTATTGAATGGAGGTAACATAAAAAGGGAAAGAGGGGAACTTATGGTAAAAAGCAGGAGGTCAACTTAGTAAAGAATCTGTATTTAAGAACCTTCTAATTTTGAACTGACTTAGCATTTTCATTTTAGGGAAAGCCTTTAAAACATGTAAGGGAATCTAGGGACACCTAGGACTAAATTTAGGAGTAACTCTAGGTGGGTGAGGAAAATAAGACAATTTAATAAATTAAAGAAAATAATTATGGAGGAATGTGGGGGATGAATGACACTTGTACGAAGGAGAATTTTTAGAAGATCTTTATTAAAACTTAAAGTAAATGAGATTTAGGGAAAGATTGGAAGTTCTAAAACTCTATAAAAGAGAGGAAGGAGGAGGAATAAGGGGATCGACTGTTAGCGTAATGTTACGCTGTCGGATTAGTGACTTGATTGATTTACTTGTGGGGAGTTGGGATTTCCCAGCTCGGATAGGAGTGGTAGCTCGTCCTTGCGAGGTGAGCTGGGAGCTAGACGTACCATATGGATAGTGTGTGGCCCCTTTGCGGCTCGGGGGGCTAAGGGGGAAGCAGATTATCCCTAGCGTTGGTTGGGAGGTACCGGTGAGGTCTCGACGGTTGACGAGCGGGAGCGACACAGAGCGCGCAGACGACACTCGGAGCAAGAAAACATGCAACGGTACGCATATCTGTTGATTGATAGAATGTTGTAGGATGTATGTTTTAGATCTGCAGGTGTGATGAGTAGATAAACTATTTGTTAGTTTCTTGATTGAATTTTTATAGCTTTACTGATTGATTATCTCGCGCCTTGATGTGTTTTATTAACCCAACGAACTTGATCGTTGGCGAGGTTTTTCCTGAGCTCGACATGTTTATATCCATTGTTATCTTGATTTACTTCGTCTTTATCTCGCTGGACATTCCTACGTTTTCACATTATTGACTGTGTTTTATGTTGATGGATAGTTGGCTTGTGCTTGTAACTCTGTTGGCCAGCGACCAACTGTCGCTTGCATTAATCGTTTTCTCTTCCAGCGAATAACTTTAGCACTCATTGATGGACAGTGTCACTGGAGTAATCGTTTCCCTTTAATCTTTTAAACATTTGCAAATAGGATGATGGAAGGGACTCTGCATTAGTTGTTTACTTCTTAGTGTACTAAACAATCTTTATATTTCAACTGCATAGTTCGTTATTTAGATAGCATTGGAATTTAATTAAATTGCATATTCCTTAACTAGTCAACGCTGGAATTATTAACATGCACATTCCTGGATTGTGTCACCACATTACACATGTCTTCTCTGCAAAGTTGTGCTTGTGTATGCGATGGATTTCATTTATTTAGTTTGATTGATTGATGTGGAATAGCTTTTGAATTGATTGGAAATGTATAGAATCTACTTACCATAGCAGATCCTTCATTTAATAAGAAAATGCTCCTTACCGGTGTGTTCTTTAGCACATAAATCTGCGTGCTTACTTTAATTATGCATTTCTTATATTTATCAAGCATTTCAAACTCAATTTATTTTTAGTTGAAAAAGAAAAAAACGTTGTAACGATTTTGGTCTGCAAAATTTTGTGCCCTGTGATTTGAGGTTTTTATTTTTCCAATCGACCCGTTGTCCGTATATGCATGTTGGGCAGGTTTATGCTCATGCCCCTTTGTTTTTTCTCTCAAGACATAGTCTGATCACCTCCGAAGCATCGTTGGGTACCCTGGGAGAAGAAAACAGTTGAAGTCGTGGCACCTGGGCGTGTTGAACCACTTGTTCACTGTGTTTTGGTATTTTTGTTGCATTGGAATGCCCCGGTTGCTCCGGTTGAGCCACTGCAACTATATCACGACCTTTACTCCAATGACCAACCTAAATTATCACCTAACCACTTGGATCGACACCTACTTCTGTATGCGTGTATGGATGACGCCAACCCCTTCCTTTGCACTTGATGTGTTTTAATATTGCATGCACCTCTCACACCAGGTCTGGGTTGTAACTAATGTATCCCACCCACTAAAATAAACACGACTGTTACCATCGTTGACCACGAAGTTCACCGGAGGAGTGCTCTCTGTGATCTCCAGGCTATCTTGATTCTCTGCCAGCGATTTGCCCAGAATTTTGACCACATTTGAATGACACGAGTTCCCTTGCCATTTTGTTTTTAATTTCACCAGATTTACCAGAATTAACACCCTGGATGCTGCCTTAAGACGTCTGCCTGAGTGTGCAGATTCTACCCACGGTTTTAGCCTTCCAAATCATCTAGCCTCTTGCAGTAATTGACTGCGAATGCCTTTAACCTGTGACTGTGTTTTTCCCTGGAATGCTGGACTGTGTTGGGTGGTTGAGCGTTACGGTCGAATGGGTGATATCACCTCAAGTACAGTCCACGTATTATACCTGGAAGGGACTATAGTGGTGACGACAATATTCTCGATTACATGCTTGGTAAAAATTTCCTTATATCTCTCCTCATGGGTACCTTGCGGACAACAACTGTAAGAGTCGACAAGTTGGTTTTAATGTTGCTTTTACTATTAGATAGCTATTTTAATGTATTATTGTTATTGTGTTTAAAATCTTATGGAACTTGATAGCGTGTACATATTTTAGTTAAATGGTTAATACAGATTATGTTAGAAGGTTCTTAAGGTTACTTAGATTCGATTTCAACACCTAAATATTTGATGCAATATCATTTAATGCTTAGATTTATGTTACCAATGCTACAACCTCAACAACAATCTACCTTGTCCTAGTTAGTGTCTAATTACATCAGTCAATCTAATGTTCATAACATCAAGATATGTGTTTAGTTAGCATTGATAATAACAAGACCACTTTATTGAGCAATGTTTCAATTACTGATTAAAGATCTTCTAGGATTAAGATTGAATACTTAATTAAAGGGTGAAGGAAATATAGAAGAATCAAGTGATTTAAATATTGAGGATTGTACGAATTGAATGCTATTAACAACTATCTCCTAAGGTATTATGGAAGTTTCAAAAGAGAATGGTGACCTTAGTAATAGATTATTACAATTTAAAGATTGATAACACTGTATATCTTGCATTAGTGTACATACCTCTTATATCTATGTCAACATGTGACTTCTCATTATTGCGCTTATGAATGATTTTAGTAGTTCCTATCTTGGATTCATAATGTAAAAGGGTTGTTAAAGTTTTGGTATTTCTTAAGAAGATGGAGTTTCTTAGGGGTCCTCATATTGAACATATAATTATAGCTTATCTTCACTTACGCCTAGAAGTTTTCCTTATAAACAAGATATAGAGTTAAGATGCCTGAGATTAAAATGTAACACCGCTCTTGAATCATGATTCTTTATGAGATGACTTTTTACTCATTTACACTCATTGTTGACTTAGCATATTTAGTTTAGGTCTGCTTGTGTCGGGCGGGATGTAGACGCCTCCTTGTTCCTCAGAACAATCGCCAGCCCTGAGACCTTAAATGGTCAAGATCGATGGGAACCCGAGCTTGAGCATTGCTTATGTGTCCTGGAGGTCCTAACCATTGCAGGGTAGGACGGGTGGGTAGTCAGTATTATTTTGTGGTCGTTTGATTGTCATTCTTGCTTCTGGAAGCTTGATGTGCGTCTTAGTTTGTTATGTTGTGGTCGCAGTTGCATGCGTCATTTTCATCGTCGTGTTGCGACGCAAAGTAGAATGTTTTACTACCCTTGTACACATGCACACACACACAAAAAAAATAAAAAAATAAAAAATTCGCACTTGTTATAAGAGGTTTGTCGTCGTAACGAGGAGGAGCGTTACATATGGTATCAACGCTGGTTCGACCCGCGACCTGGGATCGCTACGGCTTTCGTTGACATGATTGGATTATACTGTTGCTAATCGAGTTGATTGTGTGGGTGCATGTAATCATGGTTAGAGGATGCCGCGGAGGCAGATGACGGGGTGCTAGTGGAGGAGGCGTGACGCCCCAGTAACATCCACGTCGGAGGGGTCTAACCCCCAGGGAGACGAGCAGGTTCTCAGACATGAGAAGATAGAAGTTGGCGATGTAGTCAGGATGATGAGATCCTTTCAGTGCATGTCCGAGGCACTGATCAGCCGTTTGGATAGAGATGAGGCCAGAGCGTCGACACCCGCTGAGGTTCCGCCGCACGCACCGACCGTTACCGGTAGCATTCACCGTGAACTCGAGAAGGTCAAATTTCCTGAGTTTTTTGGTGCCCCGGTCGACGCCGCCGCCGAGGCATGGTTGGAGAACATGGTGATGTGCTTTTCACTTCGCGATTATACCTCCAACATGAAGGTACGCATGTCAGTCTTCCAACTGAAGGGGAGCGCTCTTCTATGGTGAAAGACGCTCCTACCGCAGCTGAACATGGCCGTCGAAGACGTGTCATGGGAACTGTTCGAGGAACGGTTCCAAGAGAGGTACCTTTCAGAGGAATTCATTGAGCGTCAGCTCAATGAGTTCAATTCCCTACGACAAGGAGGTCGTATGGTGCTCGAGTACGAGGCCCGTTTTATGGAGCTGCTCTGGTATGCTCCGCACCTTAACACTGAAAAACTTAAGGTCAACAGGTTCGTGTTCGGCCTTAACGGAAACCTACGTGCAAAGGTGAGGATTTTGATGCCCCAAACCTTGCACGATGCCGTCCAGAAGGCCCTCATAGCAGAGGAGGAGCTTATCAGTGGGGGTCAGACTAGGACTCCAGCGAGACCAACAGGGCAGGTTTCATCTGGAACACAGCATCACCAGACACCAACGAGACATACGTTGGGATATCGTGGCTTCCAGAGGGGATCCACTTTCACTACACCCCAGCAACTGCCACCTCAGCAGCGGACACCTTATCGGGGACCACAGCATAAGCAACAGTGTCGCCCACAGCAACAACAGTTTAGGCCTGTTCAGCAGAACAAACCAGGGTTCCATGCCGGTGGGCCGTTATCTTCTACTTCGGGTACCAGGACTACTGGGCTGAAGAAGAGGTGTTGGACGTGTGGGGAGCCACACTACCAGTGTGATTGTCCCGTGGCACGGACCCGAGCATTCATATCAGCAGGACCCACTACCGTGGGAGATATGGGCAAGGCCCATCAGATTCATGCACCGGTGACTAATTGTAAGGTAGAGCACCAGTAGACTGTAGTCGCGATGATAGGTACCATAGCTGACCAGACCCTCAGTATTTTGATAGATTTTGGTGCTACTAAGAGTTTCATTTCTGGTGCAGTGCTAAAAAGGATTGAGGTAAAGGCAGTTGAACATGACGAGTTTAGCTTCGTAGAGATGGCTTCGGGAGTCAAATATAAGGTTGGAGGAAAGGTTAGGGGTCGTGTCCTTAACCTGGGAGAGTTTGTCACAAGGGCCAACCTATACGTCACGATCCTATAATCTTATGATGTCGTGATTGGTATGGATTGGTTGGAATTGCATGAGGCGATACTCAACTGTAAGACAAAATGGTTGAGATTGGTCAATGACAAGGGACATAGACTTGTGATTGTAGGACAGAACCATGGAGTTTCCCTGAGGTTCGTCTCTTCCTTACAGCTATGAAAAAGTATGCGCAAGGGGTGCAAGCTTTATGCAATCCTTGCGTTAAACGAGAAGGGAGTAGTGGAAGGTCTAGAACACCTTTCGGTGGTGAAGGAGTTTGCGGATGTATTTCCAGAGGAGTTACCTGGGATGCCGCCGGAAAGGGAATTGGAGTTTACCATAGACATGAAACCGGGGATCGAACCGATAGAAAGAATGCCTTATCGGATGTCGACCCCGGAGTTGCAAGAGTTGAAAATGCAACTGAAGGAGTTTCTAGACCTGGGATTGATATGTCCTAGTGTGTTACCGTGGGGTGCACCGGTTATATTCATACGAAAGAAGGACGAATCGTGGAGACTTTGCATTGACTACCGTCAACTGAACAAGGCCACGATCAAGAATCAGTATCCATTGCCGAGAATTGATGATCTGTTCGATCAAATGAAGGGTGTGATGATGTTCTCCAAGATCGATTTGCGATCAGGGTATCACCAGTTGCGGATCAAGGAGGATGACGTCCCTAAGACCGCCTTTAAGATGAGATTTGGACATTATGAGTTTACTGTTTTACCGTTTGGACTGAAAAACGCCCCAGAGGTATTTATGAGTTTGATGAATGGGGTGTTCCGCGAATACTTGGACAAGTTCATCCAAGTATTCATTGACGATATTTTTATTTACTCTCGGATGACGGAGGAGCATGACGAACACTTGCGCTTGGTACTACAGTGTCTGCGAGAGCACAAATTGTATGGTAAGTTGTCCAAATGCTCTTTTTACCAATCTAAGATTCACTACTTGGGGCATGTCATCTCCGGCGAAGGCATTGCCGTGGATCTAGCCAAAGTCGAGGCTATTATGGAATGGCCTGCGCTGACGAATGTCACGGAAGTGCGTAGCTTTATGGGTTTAGCAGGATACTATCGACGGTTTGTCGAGGGATTTTCGAAGATAGCAAATCCGATCATGAAATTGCAGAAGAAAAACAAGAAGTTTGTTTGGACCGAGAAATGTGCGGAAGCATTTCAGAGGCTTAAGGGGTTGTTAACAACAACGTCGATACTAAAGGTCCCTGGCATGGACGCAGACTTCTTGGTATGCACTGACGCATCCAAAGAAGGTTTAGGCGGAGTCTTGATGCAAGACGAACGAGTTATTTCTTACATTTCGAGGAAACTGAGAAGGCATGAGGAGAACTACGCGACGCACGATTTGGATTTATTAGCCATCGTATATGCCTTGAAGGTTTGGAGACACTACCTTGTTGGACAAAAATTTGAACTAAAGACTGATCATTGTGGACTACAACAAATTTTTACGCAAAGCGACCTGAACGTGCGACAACGACGTTGGTCGAAATTGCTTATTGAGTACGACTTTTAGATTACTTACATAAAGGGAACAATGAACCGAGTGGCAGATGCTTTGAGTCGGAGACCATGCATATTTTCAGTGTTGCCTCTTCAGACAAATCTACGTGAGAAGATTCTCACTTTACAGCGTGACGATGACTGGTACAAAGAGGTCGAGGGTTTTATCGGACAAAACACAATGATGGTACCACGATATGATGGATTTTCATTTGATAGCGATGAGTTATTGAGGTTTAAAATTAGAAATTTACGTATCGCCAAATGACGAGTTGAGGATGTTGATCCTGAGCGAGACTCATAGAGTAGTTTCCATGGCTCAACCGTGGGTCATGAAGATGAGGGTAGGCCTTAAACCCTTATTCTTTTGGAAGGGAATGAAGGCCGACATAGTCAACTATGTGGCGAGATGTCTAGAATGTTAGTAGGTAAATGCTAAACATAGACACCCAACAGGATTACTACAACCACATGCCATTCCAGAATCGAAATGGGAAGTTATTTCGATGGATTTTATTGTTGGATTTCCACTGACGGCAATGAGACATGACTCGAGTTTTGTAGTAGTAGACACTCTGACGAAGAGTGCTCACTTTATTCCTGTGTGTATGACCTATCAGGCACCTGACATAGCTAGAATTTTCATCAGTGAGATTGTGAGACTGCATGGTGTGCCTAAGAGGATTATATCCGATCAAGGATCAGTGTTTACTGGATGATTTTGGACGAGTTTCCAAGAGGCCTTGGGAACCCAACTTAACTTTAGTACTACGTATCAGCCGGAGACTGACGGACAAACAGCACGAACGAACCAAACCTTGGAGGACATGTTGCGCATGTACATGATGGACCAAAAAAAGAGTTAGGAAGAATTCTTGCCACTAGTAGAGTTCGCTTACAACAACAGTTACCAGAGCACCATTAAGATGGCGCCTTTCAAGTTTCTTTACGGGAAACCGTGTCGGACGCCCTTGAGTTGGGATCGGCTTGAGGATAGGGTCCTGGTGGGACCAGAAGCGATCCAAGAAATGGAAGAGAAAATGCAAACAATAAGACAAAGGATTAAAGAAGCGCATGATTGATAGAAGAGTTATGCCGATGCACACCGAGTCGACCGTAGTTATGAGTTCGGCGATCGAGTCTTCTTTCGGGTTAAACCGCATAAGAGTTCGATTAAGTTTGGGAAGGGAGCTAAACTCTCTCCTAGGTTCGTGGGACCTTTCGAGATTGTGGAGAGAAAGGGGCCCGTGGCCTATTGTCTAGCCCTTCCTGATTCCTTGAGGCGTATGCACGATGTTTTTCATGTATCTGTTTTGAGACATTATATTAGTGATTATACACATGTTATTGACACAAATTCCTTGCAGGTATCGGACGAGGGAGCGCTCACGGTCGAGCCGGTCCGCATCCTAGATCACCGCGTTCAACAGTTACGACGTCGAATAGTAGATCAGGTCAAGGTCTAGTGGGACAATTATAGTCCACACTCGGTGACCTGGGAGGACGCATATGATATGCGCGAATAGTTTCCATTTTTGTTTGATAGATAGACATATGACACTGGATACACTTATTTCATCATTTATACTGAGAAACTTCGGGACGAAGTTTAGACCAAGAGGGGGTGTATGTAACATCCCGCTCTGGCGCACTGAGCGAACTTATTCTTTGAGGACATTTTCTCGCAAGTGATCCAAATTATTATGATATTAAAACATTTGACTTTGATCATGATGAGTTATGGTAGATGACATGATGTTTTACTGCATTGACATAGACAAGTGCTATTGACTCGGTTTTACTGAGTGTGTAGGGTTTTGGACCTTGAGGATGCAAAGGCATCGACATAACCCCTTGGACTCCGGATCGAGTCAGGGAGTGTGCTATGGGGTTTGATTGTTTTACTGTGATATTAGGACATCTGATTAGATGGTATGATGTGGATATGTTCTAACATGATTTTGTGATGATGCAGGCTGATGAAAGCTTGCTGACCAGACTCACATATGGAGTAAAGGGGCCACACACGACCACTAGAGAGGTTGAGGGAGAGGTGTGGACAACAACCCTGCCACAGCCTACTAGCACTCCCGCCGTGGCTCGAACTGTAGGTTAACGATTACCTAGTTCGAGAGGACCCACGATGCCATGAGGGAAGACTGTGACAATCGCTCGTGATGATTCTAAGGGGCGCGCAATAAGGCGGGGGCCTTATTCCTTAGAAGCCCTTAGTCTCCCACAAGTTCACCTGGCGGAGTGTTGACTCTAGGAGTTATTGATGTCTACCAATCAGTCAAGAGGCGAGTGGCACCCTTGGAGCACGTGGTGCGTCCTGAAGGGCACATCGCGCAAAAGAAACAAAAGAGGCGAGTGGCACCCTTGGATCACGTAGTGCGTCCTGAAGGGCACGTCACGTTGATAATATTAAAGGAACAAACCTAGATGGCCCTAAGACTAATATCTCATTAAGAAATTTTAAAACAACTCCCCTAATTAAAATGTCGCCTAGTTCAGAATCTAAGTCCTAAGTCTAAAACTTCGCTAGGGGTAAAATTTTGTCTACCCTTAAGAAATTATCTCTATAAAAATAAAATAATAAAGTTTAAAATAAAAACCACTTAAGTAATAATTGTGGACTTCATAATTTTTTTGGGTAAAATGAAGAGAGTAAGAACTTAAATAAAATACGTGGATAAAAAAAGGGGGGTAAAGAAGAATTTAATTATTTGACTTGTGAAAGTGTAAAAATATATTAAATTAATAATAAAAGGAGAAGTGGTTAAATTTGCACAACTACCGTTTTTAGTTCTAATAAAAAGGGAAAAGAATAAATTAAAAAAATTAAAAAACTATTGAATGGAGGTAACATAAAAAGGGAAAGAGGGGCACTTATGGTAAAAAGCGAGAGGTCAACTTAGTAAAGAATCTGCATTTAAGAACCTTCTAATTTTGAACTGACTTAACATTTTCATTTTAGGGAAAGCATTTAAAACATGTAAGGGAATCTAGGGATACCTAGGAGTAAATTTAGGAGTAACTTTAGGTGGGTGAGGGAAATAAGACAATTTAATAAATTAAAGAAAATAATTATGGAGGAATGTGGGGGATGAATGACGCTTGTACAAAGGAGAATTTTTAGAAGATTTTTATTAAAACTTAAAGTAAATGATTGGAATTTCTAAAACTCTATAAAAGAGAGGAAGGAGGAGGAAGAAGGGGACCGACTGTTAGCGTAACATTACGCTGTCGGATTAGTGACTTGACTATTTACTTGTGGGGAGTTGGGATTTCCCAGCTCGGATAGGAGTGGTAGCTCGGCCTTGCGAGGCGAGCTGGGAGCTAGACGTACCATCTGGATAGTGTGTGGCCACTTTGCGGCTCGAGGGGATAAGGGGGAAGCATAGTACCTCTAGCGATGGCTGGGAGGTACCGATGAGGTCAAGACGGTCAGCGAGCAGGAGCGCGCGAACGACACTCAGAGAAAGCGAACATGCAATGGTACGCATATCTGTTGATTGATAGAATGTTGTAGGATGTATGTTTTAGATCTGCAGGTGTGATGAGTAGGTAAACTGTTTGTTAGTTTCTTGATTGAATTTTTATAGCTTTGTTGATTGATTATCTCGCGCCTTGATGTGTTTTATTAACCCAACGAACTTGATCGTTGGCGAGGTTTTTCCTGAGCTCGACATGTTTATATCCATTGTTATCTCGATTTACTTCGTATTTATCTCGCTCGACATTCCTGCGTTTTCACATCATTGACTGCATTTTATGTTGATAGATATTTGGCTTGCACTTGTAACTCTGTTGGCCGGCGACCAACTGTCCCTTGCATTAATTGTTTTCTCTTCCAGTGAATAATTTTAGCACTCATTGATGGACAATGTCACTGCAGTAATCATTTCCCTTTAAGCTTTTAAACATTTGCAAATCGGATGATGGAAGGGACTCTGCATTAGTTGTTTACTTCTTAGTGTACTAAACAATCTTTATATTTCAACTGCATAGTCCGTTATTTAGACAGCGCTGGAATTTAATTAAATTGCATATTCCTTAACTAGTCAGCGCTGGAATTATTAACATGCACATTCCTGGATTGTGTCACCACATTACACATGTCTTCTCTGCAAAGTTGTGCATGTGTCTGCGATGGATTTCATTTGTTTAGTTTGATTGATTGATGTGGAATAGCTTTTGAATTGATTGGAAATGTATAGAATCTACTTACCATAGTGGATCCTTCATTTAATAAGAAAATTCTCCTTACAAGTGTGTTCTTTAGCACATAACTCTGTGTTCTTACTTTAATTTTGTGTTTCTTATATTTATCAAGCATTTCAAACTCAATTTATTTTTAGTTGAAAAAGAAAAAAAACATTGTAACGATTCTGGTCTGCAAAATTTTCTGGCCTGTGATTTGAGGTTTTTATTTTGCCAATCAACCCGCTGTCTGTATATGCGTGTTGGGAGGGTTTATCCTCATGCCCCTTTGTTTTTTCTCTCAAGACATAGTCTGATCACCTCCAAAGCATCGTTGGGTACCCCGAGAGAAGAAAACAGTTGAAGCCGTGGCACCTGGGCACGTTGAACCACTTGTTGACTGTGTTTTGGTATTTTTGTTGCGTTGGAATGCCCCGGTTGCTCTGGTTGAGTCACTGCAACTATCTCACGGCCTTTACTCCAACGACCAATCTAAATTATCACCTAACCGACACCTACTTTTGTATGCGTGTATGGATGACGCCAGCCCCTTCCTTTGCACTTGATGCGTTTTAATATTGCATGCACCTCTCACACCAGGTCTGGGTTGTAATTAATGTATCCCACCCACTAAAATAAACACGACTGTTACCATCGTTGACCATGAAGTTCGTCTGAGGAGTGCTCTCTGCGATCTCTAGGCTATTTTGATTCTCTACCAGCGATTTTCCCAGAATTTCGACCACATTTGACTGACATGAGTTCCCTTGTGGTTTTGTTTTTAATTTCACCACCGATTTACCAGAATTAATGCCCTGGATGCTGCCTTAAGACGTCTACCTTAGTGTGCAGATTCTACCCACGGTTTTAGCGTTCCAAATCATCTAGCCTCTTGCAGTAATTGATTGCGAATGCCTTTAACCTGTGACTGTGTTTTTCCCTAGAATGTTGGACTGTGTTGGGTGGTTGAGCGTTGTGGTCGAATGGGTGATATCGCCTCAAGTACAGTCCACGTCTTATTCCTGGAAGGGACTATAGTGGTGACGGCAATATTCTCGATTACACCCTTGGTAAAAATTTCCTTATATATCTCCTCATGGGTACCTTGCGAACAACAACTATAAGAATCAACAAGTTGGTTTTAATGTTTCTTTTACTGTTACATAGCTCTTTTAATATATTATTGTTATTGTGTTTACAATCTTATGGAACTTGATAGCGTGTACATATTTTAGTTAAATTGTCAATACAGATTATGTTAGAAGGTTCTTAAGGTTACTTAGATTCGATTTCAACACCTAAATATTTGATGCAATATCATTTAATGCTTAGATTTATGTTACCAATGCTACAACCTCAACAACAATCTACCTTGTCCTAGTTAGTGTCTAATTACAACAGTCAATCTAATGTTCATAACAACAAGCTATGTGTTTAGTTAGCGTTGATAATAACAAGACCACTTTATTGAGCAATGTTTCAATTAATGATTAAAGATCTTCTAGGATTAAGATTGAATACTTAATTAAAGGGTGAAGGAAATATAGAAGAATCAAGTGATTTAAATATTGAGGATTATACGAATTGAATGCTATTAACAACTATCTCCTAAGGTATTAACGAAGTTTCAAAAGAGAATGGTGACCTTAGTAATAGATTATTACAATGTAAAGATTGATAACACTGTATATCTTGCATTAGTGTACATACCTCTTATATCTATGTCAACATGTGACTTCTCATTATTGCGCTTATGAATGATTTTATTAGTTCCTATCTTGGATGCATAATGTAAAAGGGTTGTTAAAGTTCTGGTATTGCTTAAGAAGATGGAGTTTCTTAGGGGTCCTCAAATTGAGCATATAATTATAGCTTCTCTTCATTTACCCCTAGAAGTTTTCCTTATAAACAAGATATAGAGTTAAGCTGCTTGAGATTAAAATGTAACACCGCTATTGAATCATGATTCTTTATGAGATGAATTTTTACTCATTTAAAATCATTGTTGACTTAGCATATTTAGTTTAGGTCTGCTTGTGTCAGGCGGGATGTAGACGCCTCCTTGTTCCTCAGAATAGTCGCCAGCCCTAAGACCTTAAATGGTCAAGATCGATTGGAACCTGGGCTTGAGCATTGCTTATGTGTCCTGGAGGTCCTAACCATTGCAGCGTAGGACGGGCGGGTAGTCAGTCTTATTTTGTGGTCGGTTGATTGTCGTTCTTGCTTCCAGAAGCTTGATGTGTGTCTTAGTTTGTTATGTTGTGGTCGCAGTTGCATGCATCATGTTCATCGTCGTGTTGCGATGCAAAGTAGAATTTTTTTACTACCCTTGTACACATGTGCACACACACAAACAAAAAATAAAAAATAAAAAAAATTTGCACTTGTTATAAGACTTTTGTCATCGTAACGAGGAGGAGCGTTACATATGGTATCAGAGCTGGTTCGACCCGTGACTTTGGATTGCTACGAATTTCGTTGACATGATTGGATTATACTGTTGCTAATCGAGTTGATTGTGTGCGTGCAGGTAATCATGGTTAGAGGACGTCGCGGATGAAGACGACGGGGTGCTAGGGGAGGAGGAGTGACGCCCCCAGTAGCATCCACGTCGGAGGGGTTTAACCCCCAGGGAGATGAGCAGGTTCTCGGATAGGAGCAGATAGTAGTTGGTGATGTAGTCGGGATGATGAGATCCTTTCAGTGCATGTCCGAGGCAATAATCAGTCGTTTGGACAGAGATGAGGCCAGAGCGTCGGCACCCACTGAGGTTCCGCCGCGCACACTGGCCGTTACTGGTAGCATTCACCATGAACTCAAGAAGGTCAAATTTCCTGAGTTTTTTGGTGCCCCGGTCGACGCCGCCATTGAGGCATGGTTGGAGAACATGGTGATGTTCTTTGCACTTCGCGATTATACCTCCAACATGAAGGTACGCATGGCGGTTTTTCAACTGAAGGAGAGAGCTCTTCTATGGTGAAAGACGCTCCTACCGCAGCTGAACATGGCCGTCGAAGACGTGTCATGGGAACTGTTCGAGGAACGGTTCCGAGAGAGGTACCTTTCAGAGGAATTCATTGAGCGTCAACTCAATGAGTTCAACGCCCTACGACAAGGAGGTCGTATGGTGCTCGAGTACGAGGCCCGTTTTATGGAGCTGCTCTGGTATGCTCTGCACCTTAACACTGAAAAACTTAAGGTCAACAGGTTCGTGTTCGGCCTTAACGGAAACCTACGTGCAAAGGTTAGGATTTTGATGCCCCAAATCTTGCACGATGCCATCCAGAAGGCCCTCATAGCCAAGGAGGAGCTTATCAGTGGGGGTCAGACCAGGACTCCATCAAGACCAGCAGGGCAGGTTTCATCTAGAACACAGCAGCACTAGACACCAGTGAGACATACACCTTATCGAGGACCACAGCATCAGCAACAACGTCACCCACAACAGAAGCAGTTTAGGCCTATTCAGCAGAACAGACTAGGGTTCCAGGCCGGTGGGTCGTCATCTTCTACTTCAGGTACCAGGACTACTGGGCCGAAGAAGGGGTGTTGGACGTGTGGGGAGCCACACTACCAGCGCGATTGTCCTGTGGAGAGGACCCGAGCATTCGGATCAGAAGGACCCACTACCGTGGGAGATATGGGCAAGGCCCATCAGATTCATGCAGCGGTGAATAACCGCCAGGCAGAGCACTAGTCAACTGTGCCCGAGATGAATCGTACCGTCGCTGACCAGACCCTCATTATTTTGATAGATCCCGGTGCTACCAAGAGTTTCATTTCTGGTGCAGTGCTAAAAAGGATTAAGGTAAAGGCAGTTGAACATGACAAATTTAGCTTCGTAGAGATGGCTTCGGGAGTTAAACAAAAGGTTGGAGGAAAGGTTAGGGGCCATGTCCTTAACCTGAGAGAGTTTGTCACAAGGGCCAACCTATACGTCACGATCCTAGGATCTTATGATATCGTGATTGGTATGGATTGGTTGGAATTGCATGAGGCGATACTCAACTGTAAGATGAAATGGTTGAGCTTGGTAGATGACGAGGGATAGAGACGTGTGATTGTAGGACGGAACCAGGGAGTTTCCCTGAGGTTCGTCTCTTCCTTACAGCTACGAAAGAGTATGCGCAAGGGGTGCAAGATTTATGTGATCCTTGCGTTAAATGAGAAGGGAGTAGCGGAAGGTCCAAAACACCTTCCAGTGGTGAAGGAGTTTGCAGACGTATTTCCAGAGGAGTTACCTGGGATGTCGCCGGAAAGGGAATTGGAGTTTACCATAGGCTTGAAACCGAGAACCGAACCGATAGCAAGGATGCCTTATCAGATGTCAACCTCGGAGTTGCAAGAGTTGAAAATGCAATTGAAGGAGTTGTTGGACCTGGGATTGATACGTCCTAGTGTGTCACCGTGGGGTGCACCGGTTATATTCATACGAAATAAGGACGGATTGTGGAGACTTTGCATTGACTACCGTCAATTGAACAAGGCCACGATCAAGAATCAATATCCATTGCCGAGAATTGATGATCTGTTCGATCAAATGAAGGGTGCGACGGTGTTCTCCAAGATCGATTTGCGATCAGGGTATCACCAGTTGCGGATCAAGGAGGATGACGTCCCTAAGACTACCTTTAAGACGAGATTTGGACATTATGAGTTTATTGTTTTACCGTTTGGACTAACAAATGCCCCAGGGGTATTTATGAGTTTGATGAATGCAGTGTTCCGCGAATACTTGGACAAGTTCATCCAAGTATTCATTGATGATATTTTGATTTACTCTCGGATGACGAAGGAGCATGATGAACACTTGCACTTGGTACTACAGTGTCTGTGAGAGCACAAATTGTATGGAAAGTTGTCCAAATGCTCTTTTTACCAATCAAAGATTCACTACTTGGGGCATGTCATCTCCGGCGAAGGCATCGCTATGGATCCAACCAAGGTCGAGGCTATTATGGAATGGTCCACGCCGACGAATGTCACGGAAGTGCGTAGCTTTATGCGTTTAGCAGGATACTATCGACGGTTTGTCGAGGGATTTTCGAAGATAGCAAATCCGATCACGGAATTGCAGAAGAAAAACAAGTTTGTTTGGACAGAGAAATGCGCGGAAGAATTTCGGAGGCTTAAGGGGTTGTTAACAATAGCGTCGATACTAAAGGTCCCTGACATGGACGCGGACTTCTTGGTATGCACTGACTTATCCAAGGAAGGTTTAGGCAGAGTCTTGATGCAAGACGGACGAGTGATTGCTTACATTTCGAGGAAACTGAGAAGGCATGAGGAGAACTATGCGACGCACGATTTGGAGTTATTAGCCATCGTATATGCCTTGAAGGTTTGGAGACACTACCTTGTTGGATGAAAATTTGAACTAAAGACTGATTATTGTGGACTACAACACATTTTTACGCAAAACGACCTGAACGCGCGACAACGACGTTTGTTGGAATTGCTTAGTGAGTACGACTTTGAGATTACTTACATAAAGGGAACAGTGAACCGAGTGGTGGTGCTTTGAGTCGGAGACCACGCATATTTTCGGTTTTGCCTCTTCAGACGAATCTACGTGAGAAGATTCTCACTTTACAGCATGACGATGACTGGTACAAAGAGGTCAAGGGTTTTATCGGAGAAAACACAATGATGGTACCACGATATGAGGGATTTTCATTTGATAGCGATGGGTTATTGAGGTTTAAAAGTCGAATTTACGTACCGCCAAATGACGAATTGAGGATGTTGATCCTGAGCGAGGCTCATAGAGCAGTTTCCATGGCTCACCCGGGGGTCACGAAGATGAGGGCAGACCTTAAACCCTTATTCTTCTGGAAGGGAATGAAGGCTGACATAGTCAACTATGTGGCCAGATGTCTAGAATGTCAGCAGGTAAAGGCTGAACATAGACACCCAGCAGGATTACTACAACCACATGCCATTCCAGAATCGAAATGGAAAGTTATTTCGATGGATTTTATTGTTGGATTGCCACTGACGACAATGAGACATGACTCGATTTTTGTAGTAGTAGACACTCTGACGAAGAGTGCTCACTTTATTCCTGTGCGTACAACATATCAGGCACCTGACATAGATAGAATTTTCATCAGTGAGATCGTGAGACTGCATGGCGTTCCTAAGAGGATTATATCCGATCGAGGATTGGTGTTTACTGGACGATTTTGGACAAGTTTCCAAGAGGCCTTGGGAACCCAACTTAACTTTATTACTACGTATTACCCGGAGACTGACGGACAGACAGAACGAACGAACCAAACCTTGGAGGACATGTTGCACATGTATGTGATGGACCAACAAAAGCATTGGGAAGAATTCTTGCCACTAGTAGAGTTCGCTTACAACAACAGTTACCAGAGCACCATTAAGATGGCGCATTTCGAGTTTCTTTACGGGCAACCGTGTCAGACTCCCTTAAGTTGGGATCGGCATGAGGATATGGTCTTGGTGGGACCAGAAGTGATTCAAAAAATGGAAGAGCAAATGCAAACAATAAGACAAATGATTAAAGAAGCCTAGGATCGATAGAAGAGTTATGCCGATGCACACCGAGTCGACCATAGTTACGAGGTCGACGATCGAGTATTCTTGCGGGTTAAACAGCATAAGAGTTCGATTAAGTTTGGAAAGGGAGCTAAACTCTCTCCTAGGTTCATGGGACCTTTCGAGATTGTGGAGAGAAAGGGGCCCGTGGCCTATCGACTAGCCTTGCCTGATTCCTTGAGGCGTATGGACGATGTTTTTCATGTATATGTTTTGAGACATTATATTAGTGATCCTACACATGTTATTGACATGAGTTCCTTGCAGGTATCAGATGAGGGAGCGCTCACGGCTGAGCCGGTCCACATCCTAGATCACTGTGTTCGACAGTTACGATGTCGAACGACAGATCAGGTCAAGATCCAGAGGGACAATTATAGTCCGCACTCGGCGACCTGGGAGGACGCATATGATATGCGCCAATAGTTTCCATTTTTGTTTGATAGATAGACATATGACACTTGATACACTTATTTCGGCATTTATACTGAGAAACTTCGGGACGAAGTTTAGACCAAGAGGGGGTGTATGTAACATCCCGCTCTGGCGCACTGAGCGAACTTATTCTTTGAAGACACTTGCTCGCAAGCGATCCAGATTATTATGTTATTAAAACATTTGACTTTGATCATGATGAGTTATGGTAGATGACATGATGTTTTACTGCATTGACATAGACATGTGCTATTGACTCAGTTTTACTGAGTGTACAAGGTTTTGGACCTTGAGGATGCAGAGGCATCGACGGAACCCCTTGGACTCCGGATCGAGTCAGGGAGTGTGCTATTGGGTTTGATTGTTTTACTGTGATATTAGTACATCTTATTAGATGATATGATGTGGATATGTTATGACATGATTTGTTGATGATGCAGGCCGACAAAATCTTACCGACTAGATTCACATATGGAGTAAAGGGGCCACATACGACTACCAGAGAGGTTGAGGGAGAGGTGTGGACAACAACCCTGCCACAGCCTACTAGCACTCCTGTCGTGGCTCGAACTGTAGGTTAACAATTACCTAGTTCGAGAGGACCCACGATGCCGTGAGGGCAGATTGCGACAGTCACTCGCGATGATTCTAAGGGGTGCACAATAAGGCGGGGGCCTTATTCCATAGAAGCCCTTAGTCTCCCACAAGTTCACTTGGTGGAGTGTTGACTCCAGGGGTTATTGATGTCTACCAATCAGTCAAGAGGCGAGTGGTACCCTTGGAGCACGTGGTGCATCCTGAAGGGCACGTCGCGCAAAAGAAACAAAAGAGGCGAGTGGCACCCTTGGAGCATGTACTACGTCCTTAAGGGCACGTTGCGTTGATGATGTTAAAGGAACGAACCTGGATGGCCCTTGTTGGGGCTCAGAAATGTCGTATTTTCATCCACCTTTCCCTTCACTATTCCTTACATTTCATCGCCCTATTAAACCTTCATCATACCATTTTCATAAATACATTTGGGTTTCACATTATTAT
>JZKD02S1917381.1:11708-52918 GCA_000966675.3 Picea glauca
TTGGAGAACTTTATATTTATGGAAAGTGGTTAACCCTAAAATAAGGAAAATAGGTTAAGTGACCTAGAAATGGGTTAAGTAACCTAAAAATGGGTTAAGTGACCTAGAGGATGAAGGTATAAATAAGATAGCCATAGTCTCTTGTAGATCATCCTTTTTGTGGATCAATAGAGAACTTCTTGTGAATATCTTTTGGAGTATTGATGGAGATATTCTTGTGAGAGAATCTTATTGGTGTGGATCTCTTGAGCATGATTGAAGATATATTCTGAGGAAGAGAGCGAGAGGAGGATCTCATGGACGCATCAAATTTTTGGCAACGTCGGAGATCTTGACGAACAAATTCTCGAATTCACGGAAAACCCTATTCTCTGATGCACATGAGGGATATCTTTGTATAGGGTGCATGTACATTAAAGGTATATGCAGGTTGGTTGTGTATAGGGTGAGTGTGTACCTGGGATGACTGTGTACAAGGAGCGTATAGTGGATAAAATGATGGATATTTGTGTTTGAGTTGGTACCAAGCTCTTGGATGATGAGGCAAGTTCCAGATCTTCATTCTATGGCCTCAGATCTATCACTGAGACATTGGTATGGTTACATTATTGTCTTGATGGATACTATTGTTTGATGTGTTGTGAATTCTTAGGGAATTCTTGGTATGGCTTCTATGATGTGGTTTGGATTGGTTGATTTGGTTGATGGAGTGAACAATACTCTTATGATTCAGTAGTGACATGATTTCTATGGTATACTTGTTGCTTATACATGATTGAGATAGCATTCATATTGATTTGTTGTGGAGCATGAGAAATCTATTGGAGAGCTTGGATGTGTTGTGATTGGCTGGTGGTCAGATTGGACAATCAGAGACAGAAGAGAATGATATATTGATAGTAGAAAGTATGAGTTGATCTTGAAGGATAAACCCTAACACCTCAGGAGGTATACGCAGGTTGTTGTATACACTGGACGCATGCATACGTGGGCTATAGTGAGCCAGGGCATGTGCACACGCTGGCTGCACTATTGACAGGTCATGTACATGTTGATAGATTGATATCTTTTGAGGATTGTTGCCTCATCTTAGTTGGTGCTGAGTATGTAAGCTGAGTCTTGCGTAAAAGAGTTGGTTCTCTTGTAGAGATGTACTCTATTCATTTGTTGTTGATAAAACCTCAGATTGTTGTCCATAATAAAATGAAAAATTGTACATACATCTTGTTTTCTTTGTGTTCCTTGTGGTGATGACTTGTTGATGATATATTGTTGATACATGTTGCGGATATATGCTCTCATTTAACTGGTTGTAAATGAAAACAATGAGTAATGAATAAATGTTGAATGTTAACTAAAAAGTTTATGTGTAAGAGGGAAGTTTTGGGAAAAAGATCCCCACACTCATTCACCCCCCCCCCTCTAAGTGTGCTAGGTGTGCCCAACAAGATTTTCCTCGAAACTGATAGCCATAATCATCTCCCCGAACAACTTTGACCACCCGTCGCTCAATCATGTGATTGCTTCGCTTAGGCCCCACTTTCCATATGACCCTGGGCTGTGATTATGAGCCTAAATCTCAGGCGTGTCACGATTTTGCATTTCATGAGTTCATGTTGTGCTCCATTCTCAAACCATATGGGTCACGAAATCATGATCCCTCGAATCGGATGACACACATCCCTCTAAAGTGGATGGTCTAGACTATTTCGCAACTTCGGGTTTCACTAGTCCTCGTGACTCTGCCCTTTGACTGCTCCATTCTGTAAGTCAGTGAAATGATGATCCTGTGCCATGCATCCCTCCCAGTACCAATGGCTAGGGTCGGCCTCGCAATTTCAGACCTTTGTACGATGCTAAACTTGGTGCAACTATATGAACCTGATCACCCGATGGTCGTTGATCCAATCTGCTTGATGGATCTCCACCACTGAAAGTTGATATTGCTCGCTTGCTTGATTTGAGTTGATATCATACTTCTCTAAGTGTTTCACTTGGTGCTCACAATGACGGCCTATGAATATTACTTGGATGACTGGCTGAGGGCTCGGGAAAACAAAAGGATCAACGACAGAGGTAAAGATAAAAGTGATCAACCTTAGAGAAAACATAAAATCTTAGGGCCGATATTTCTTAGGCATCCAACAATGAAAAATAGGTATATCAAACATATGGAAACAAATAGTAGAAAAACTACAATCTGAGAGGAAAAACTTATGATCGAGTCTGCAAAAAGAGGAGAAATAGGCAAAATTACAGACCTAGGTAGAAACCACAGACTCACAATACCTTGACAAGTTTATGTGACAACACCCTATATAATTGAGTAAATTGTCCACCAAAGATTGGAATTGTAGCATAGGTCATGTCTAACTGAACCGATCCTCCTAGATTGGCACCCCAAGATCTGGATAGAAGCATACCATACCTGGTAGGAACATCAACAACAACCACATCCATAAGAATACTTTTCATAGGAACCTGAGCAACATTTACCACTAAATCTTTAATCATACCCAAACACTTAACATTTATAGAATCAAATGAGTACAAATATTGATAAGGTTTGGTAATTGCAAGGCCTAATTTTTCCATGATAACTTTGGGAATTAAATTATGTGAGGCTCCTGAGTCTAACATGAAATTGTGAAGTAAATGATCATGCACATTCAATGTAATATAGAATGGAGCAACATAATCCTTACTGTGTTCAATTTGTGGTCTGAACATGATAGTAGGTTTTTCATCCTACAAATTGATAACATCAACTTGACATTCAACGTCAGAAAAATTGATTACTTTAGTGATTTGTTTTTTATAGATCGGTTTCCTAGAAAGTTCCATTAGAGGCATTGGGATCTTAATTTTATCAAGCTCATTTTCTAAATTGAAAGTCCCAATTGTTTTTTTAATTTCCCTGGTCTGAACTTCAACTTCTGTATTTTCTGGCTTCTTAGTTTGCACTGATTTTGTTTCAACTTGCTTTATTCAAGAAACTTGCGTTTCAGTTGATGGTTTAGTAATTGTTGTCTCATTTTCTTTGTTCTATGATAAAATAATTTTTGGTGAAATAATTGTAGAACTTTTTTCTCTTGGCCTCAAATAATATTTATGTTGAAGCTTGACCATTATTGAGTCAGCGAGACCTTTGTATGTAGAGTCCCCCAGATTGTTGATGTTTTCATTATTAAACAAAGATTCTATGTCTAAGGATTTTTCATAATCCTGTTTGGTTAGGTGAGGCTCAAGATCATCATCGCTGGGGTTGTTTAGATCTAACTCTAATTCCTCATAGTCTTGCAACTCATCTCTCTGTATGAAATTATTAGTTTTGAATGGAGCATAAATCTTTTGATCCTCATTTTTTATTTGCCTCTATTGTATCTAAGGATTAGGGTTTCTCCTAAATTGATTCCTAATGTATGGATTAGGTTTGGCTTGCTCTATTTCCATCCTAGAAATTTTTCTTGATAAATCTTTAATAATTTTGGCCATCTCATCCATTTATTCCTCTGTGTCCTTTCCATATCTAGAGGGCCCTGCATGTTCTTTAAAACGCCTGGGTTCTCTTGTTCCCATCTCATCTTTGGTTTTCAAATTCCTGGATGCCATCATATTGGACTCAATTTCTATAGTATCATCTTGCATCCCCTATAGAGTAGTGGACCTCCTTTCTCTTAAAAGTAAAGTGAAATCAAATTCAAAATCCCTCACAAAAGTGGCTTTTGTAGCTGGTTGAGAAGGTTTAACTTCTGTTGTGATTTTGTGATAAAGCTTATTAAATATTTGGACAAAGTCTAGGATTGATTCAAAAGTTTTTTTTCTCAAGGCTCTGAATTTAGTTATGTAATAAAGATGATTTTTTTTCTCGCCCCATTGCGTTAGGAAGGAAGTTTCCAGATCATTATATGTTTGTATAGAACCTACTGGAAGTCCTCTGAACCAAGTTCTTACCTTTCCCTCAAAAGTATGTACTAACAGTCTCGTGTAAACTTCCTCATGCTCAATGCCAAAAATATCAACAAATTGATCAAATTTTTTTATATGTTTTGTTGTTGTTAGATCCCCTTCTTCCGTGAATTTAAGGAGGCTCTTCATGTAATTTCTGGGTAAATCATGCAGAACAACATGAATAACTAAGGGAGCATATCTAGTGGTGACCTTGGAAAAGATCATAGGGCGTTGATCTTGTACACCATCCCCTGCACCTCCAACACCTCCAGCACTAGCACCTCCATCACCGACCATTGAAAGTCTAGGAGACAGAATTCGAGGACTAAACAAGAGATTTTCAAAAACTTCAAAACACTGATATACTGACCTTTTCACTACTTTGGGATGTTGTGAATCAAGTTAGAGTAAATTATTGTGAGAAGACGGAAGTTCTAGATGAGGGGGGAAAGGAAAATTTGAGTTCGACTCCATAGGTTTATTTGATGTATAGATAGGAGAAGTAACAGGGGATAAATCTGAGTATAGAAAATAATATTCAGGATTTTAGAAACCAAAAATTTTACTTTGAGAGAAAAAAGAATCGACTGAGTATTAATGAAAGTGGGGATTGAAATGGATCCTTTGTTTTCACTGGTAAAATTATCTATCAATGAAACAGGGATGGTCTGGTCAATCTCAAATTTTATTTCAGGAATAATTACCTCTGAAATTTCAAGCTTAATTTCAGGTTGACTTGTTGATGCTTCTACAGAATGAGCTTGCTTAAAATTTTCTTTAAGAGTCAGTTCTTTAGTGGGAATCTGAACATTAACTTGTGTAATTCTGGGTTGATGGACCTTACCTGCCGATGCAGAAGTTTGTCTTAGATATCCCTTTGGTTTCAACAATTTTTTAGGATCTGGTACTGGCGTAGTCTACTTTTTGTTTGGGTTTTTCTTGGTATTCTTTCAACTGAATGCCAGATTTGTCTACGGTGGAGTCATCGGGTGAAATATAAAGTAAGCCTTATTCACATATTCAATCTTTGTTCACCATCAAAGACCAAAATTTTCCTTGTCGTTCTGCCAAGGAAAAATGATTTCATTTCTTCATCCCCGACAACGGCGCTAAAAGGATGTTGTTCCTGAGATTGATTCTAAGGCTCAAAGAATAATGTTAGGCATCAAAGTTTTAAAAGAAATGTTTTTATGACTTCTTTTTTCTACCTTCAATTTTCTGAGAAATAATATTTAAATGAAATTAATGATAAGACAATACAGAGGTTGTATCTCATTATCTGAGTCACAATTATAATGTCAAATGATGTAGAAAGATTTACAAAATTGTTAAACAAAATCAGGTATCAATTACAGATAACTCTCACCTTGTTTGTAGTAGAAGAACAGTAGAAGATGCACCCTTGAATAGGAAATAAAAATGTAGTAATTCACACAAATCATAGGTCTTGTTTTACTCACAGTAATAACAAAAGAAAAGTTGTTGCTTAATGAACCATTGATATAATATGATCACAGTAGATGTAGTACTAAATTTCAATCAATCACTCTTCAAGAATTAAAGAAAGAAATTCATAGAAATGGAAACATAGAGGGAACACATAACTCAAATTGAACGAAACTTAGAATCTCTGTCTACACTTGTATTAATACTCAAAAAGAGTTTCTCTTTTAAATTCGACAAGAAGAAGCCTCGAATAGATCTAAAATCTATGTATTTATACAAAATTTGTCACAACTGAAAACCGTTGGACTTCCCACAATATTTGACTGAAAATAGAATACATATGAATAAAACAACATGCAAATATTGTTGATTTTTATTGGTGCTTCCTTTGTCTCTTCATCTGTTGGTAGATGTTCTCATTTTACTTTGATCTTTAAGATGGGTACACATGTACATTAAGGCCACCACAATCATTTGGCTTATTGTATTTTCCACTTGATCTTGTTGCCATATGTCCCTTCGGATGCATTCACCGGGATAAGGAATTGTAGTTGAATACATGGGGGGGATAATTAGATGAATATCCCAGTGTTGTCTCATTAAGGGATGGATAACGGTTACAGGGAATAGTAATTTTTCACAAAAAGAATTATGGGGGAACAAATGTCCAATAAGGAGGTGGGATGAGTGGATGCAAGAATGCGGGTGGTAGGGATAGACAGGGTAAGTGATGGTTGGAGGGTGAAAGGTAGAGTGGATGGAAAAAGTGGACGTTGTGCATGATTTTTCATTTTCTCCCAGCTACACTATCTTTTCTTTATTCAATGCATTGGGTGCATCTGTCCATCAATGCTACCACAAATCTTGAAGGTTCAATCCTTTCATTCAATTCAAAGGAAAACATCTTCTTTTTTTATTTTGGGTAGCTTCTCCTGGATATTGTTCACCTCTTGGACTGTGACCTGATATTGTAAATTTGGATTAACCAACCATTCATTGATTTTAAGTAAATCAATCTGGCTCATCTCTTGGATGGTTTCCTGAGTGTTTTCCTTGTTCTTCCTGGAGCTTTTTTGGTTCATTTATATCTCAATATGCCCCAATGCCTCCAAGATGTTATTTCCTTTGAACTCAATCAACCTTTTAATCATTGAAGATAATGCCTCTAGACAAGCCTCTTTTACATCTATGGCAAGTTTCTTGTCTTCTTCCAGGTTTGTTTCTTAGGCTTTTAGGGAAATTTCTCCTCTTACTTGTTCAAAATGAGAGAGAAGGGTAAGACTAGGGGTATTATCTTTATCCTTCCATATGAGAACTTCTTGAAATTTAGACCAAGTTGTGCATGCCTCTTTTTCCTTGACATAAATATATTTTAGAGAAAGGTCTACTACCTGATAGAATTTCTGAATAGCATCTACTTTTTGATAGAGTTATTGTTAGGAAACTTCTAGCCTCATTGATTTATGATTTTTGTGATTTGAAGGCCGAAATTTCTATCGTTGTGTTCTTTGTTAGGGTCAATCTAGCCTGTAGCTACTCAATTAAATTGTCACGCTGAGTGATCAAACCTTCGTTGGTCTGTGAACTTCGATAGAGAAGCTCAAGGTTATCCTGTAATTGCTTAATTTGATGATGATGACTAGCCCTGATTTGTTCAATTTCCTAGTTCATCCTGCTTCTAACAGTCTGCTCTATACTGTGTATCTCGCTCTGCAATTTATCTACCAAGAGGCATTTCTATCGTAGTTTTTCGGTTAAATTGTCCATTGACCATTGATTGGCAGTGGGAAAATACCCTAATGAACCTGCAACTTCTTTCACAAACTTAGAACCATCATGGTATTTCCCATCATACACCAATATTTTCCTTTTATTGATAACTCCATCTTTTTGGTGAGATTCTCTTTTCACAATACATTTTCGCTTATTTTTGAAAAAGAAATTTGAGGGGGCCATATCTTTGGGAAAGATAGGAGTAATATCACCTACAAAAGTGAGTTTGGAACTAGGGTTTCCAAAGCTAGTCTGTAAAGGGGTTCATGATGTAATAGGAGACACAATTTCTATGGAAGGTTCTTGCCCTATTGTATTCGGGGTGCTAGTAGGAGTAGCTGGCGTTGAATGAAGAACAAATTGTCCCGGATTCATGAAGGATTTGAACTGAGCTAACACTTGTGGATCATTCAGTCCTAACAGTGATGCTCTTATCTCGCGAAATAACACTTATGGACTTTTTGGGACTTCTTCAACTTTGTGCTTAGTGGAACAACTTGGCTCAGATCCTGTAGGCCTAGATTCCTATGAAGGAGGCGTGG
This sequence comes from Picea glauca, assembly GCA_000966675.3. Classification (NCBI taxonomy): domain Eukaryota; kingdom Viridiplantae; phylum Streptophyta; class Pinopsida; order Pinales; family Pinaceae; genus Picea; species Picea glauca. The sequence goes on from JZKD02S1917381.1 coordinate 19,421, forward strand.
GTATTTCCTCCCCTTGCAATATATTTGGTAAATTGTTTCTTCTGTGCTTCTGAAAGATGAGGAAGCCAAATTGTTGGTCAGGGGGCAGAGTTTGGAATCTTCTTCAGAATTCCTAATAAGATCTAACTCCCCTGAACATCTTATCATAAGGAAATCTCATGGATGTATCGCTTCATGTTAAACTGAGCCAAATGATTTTCCACTATATTATGTGGATCATGCTTCTTGAACTCGATGTCAACTAATTTGACATCTTCCAAGGCTGCGACCTCGACCTTAGAATGACTGAAATCTAATAGTGTGAACATGCCAACTTGAATGGGGAAAGTTGGCCAAACCTTTTTCTGAGTTGCTTTCAATGCCTTGTTGATACCTCATGCTACTGTATGGTATGCCACTTCTCTGCACACCATCCTATTGGGTAAAAAGTGTGAGAGGTCATGAGGAGGAACATAACAACCAAATACTCTGATATAGGATAAATTCTCTTCAATGAACCAGTCTGCAAGTTTTCCTAATTTCCCCATAATCCTTTCTGAAATATGGGGTGGCGGGTGACCATAAATAACTATATGAATAGGCATTACAATGTTGTGACAAATTTCGTAAAAGAAATCTTTGGCGTTCTCCTCCCGTAATTTGGAGTGATAGAAATGAATTGGCTCAAAACTGGTCGGGGTCCAACTCAAGTTCATTAGGGGAAAAGGGGTCATGAAACAAATGGCATCCATAACATATCTTGACATGTAAAAAGGGGCAAGATGCCCTTTTGATTTTGCTTATTTATATTCAGTGATTTCGTTGGCCAAATTACCGAATACCATTTTGGCCCAATTAAAGGTATAACCCTCAGCTACCTCGTTCATGATGGCCACTCACTCAATTGAGAAATGTGTAGGGTTATTCTTCCCAAATAGGTGATAGAGCATCATGGTTGCATACAACATATGAGTGTCTAAAGACGTCATGGCGTACACACCATGAGCGTCGGCTTTGAATTTTTTCGAATGTCCCCACTAGGACTTGACTATATCATGACCATTTAATATGTATTGGGTACATTACTCTCTCTCAAACTCTAGACGAAATGTGGCATTGTAAGTGTATTTAGGGGTAGGGGAAATCTTGTATATTACTTGTAGATGTTCTGGTCGAAAAGAGTCGATTGCGACCTGCTGGTGGTTGATGACGCTCCTGGTTTGGATTTCGACATGTTTGAAAGCACAATTTATCATATCGTTGTAGGGTATGATTCTTGGTCGTGCAATAATCTTATGAAGTTCCAAATGCACTACATGTCTAAGATTAGTTGTAAAGGATTCTTCGTCTTCTTCAGTAGAGTCGTCTCGACAGTTAATGATCTCCTTCTCCAAGACATCAAAAACCTACTTCCAAGTTTTAATGGCATCCACAACTTGTAGAGTTGTGTCTGATAGAACATATGCATTTGGATTTGAATCATCACCTGATGCATCAAGCTTCTTTTCATCTTTTTGTGGTGCCATAATTATCAAGGAAACATAATTAGTCTACTTGTGACAAGAGAAGTTTGTAAGCTCTCCATTGAATAGAAAACTACCAACTGCAAATGGTAAAAATGATTTTGAAATTTGAAGTGCTTTATTCAAAAAGTCTATCGATATTCATATATCTCTACTGATGAAAAAGTTATTAAAGTTAATGGAATTCATTACCTGGCGATTCACAATATTTATTTTAAATCATTAACCTTAATCAATCATAAATGTCATTAATACTTTGATGGTTCGCATTCGAAAATTTTGGATGTGACAGGGTGGAAATCTCCCGAAGTCTGAATTCATGGAGTTAATCTCTGAGTAATCGCTTTTATGTATTAATTAATCATGTTTAAAACGTTAAATTAACTTTAAGTATTTCGAAAGTTCAGAATTCAGAAGCTTTGAATATGGAGCAAGGGAAATTTTCCGAAGTACGAAACTGCGAAGTGATTAATTAACACTTAATCATGACTAATTAAAGTCGTTAATCATTTTATTAATTCCTTGAAAATCCTTTTTACTTTTTGTAATCACTTTACTTTGATGCTTTGATAATCCGGGGATTGTGAAATAAAAAACTCCCGAAGAGCAATCTCTCAGAGTGACGTAGAAGGGATGATGTCATTCTGATGACGTGTCAAGAAAAGAGAGGTGCCATGTGTCACTTGAAAACATGTGAATTATCTGACGTAAACATAAAAAATAAGTGCCACGTGTCAACCCAAGAAAATATTTTTAAAGGACATGTGTCCTATGACGTGTCCATAAGTCCTTTATGAATTATCGCGAGTGACTATCTTTGGGACTTCATAATTTCAGGGTTTTTGTTATTTAGAGTTGTTGGATCATCCAAAGCGCGAAGCTTCGAAACGACCATTGGAGACTTTCTTTTTAAAACTTAAGCAGCTTCAAAACATCGAAAGTCATCAGGACCATTCGATCAAATTAAAATTACTCATTGACAATAAATTAACAACCAATGGATTTATTTTAATTTTAAAAGGCCTCTTTCTAGGTTATTTGCTTTTTTGAGTAAAATTTATTTTTAAAAGGTAAAATATATAAAACTCAAAAGCTCAAAATTATGTGTGTTCTAACATGATTAATGGCCAAATCATGCCCATTGTTGTTGATCAAATGTGAGGGCTTTATCATTAGAGCTCTCATCTTGATCACCACCCAAATCAATATCCCTTGTATGATCGAACTCACACAAATGTGTCTTTGTGCATCGTGTGGGGCTTGTCTACCCAATAGAACTTAAATTAACCCATTAAACTACAATATAATTTTTTATTTAAATCACAATATAAATATTCAATTTTTTTAATTAAATTAAAATAAAAATATTTTAAAAAATTAATAAATTATAATTTAAATATTTAAAATTATATTGAATATTTAAAATTAATTTAAAGTTATTTAAATCATAATATAAATATTCAATTTTTTATTTAAATTATAATAAAAATATTTTAAAAAATTAATAAATTATAATTTAAATATTTAAAATTATATTGAATATTTAAAATTAATTTAAAATTAATTTTCATTTAAGTTATTTATAAAAAATAATCCTATTTTCATGTAAAAAGTGCCAATTTTTTTATTTTTTAATAAATTAAAAGATATTGTTTTCTTAGTTTTTAATATTTAAAGCATCTCCTATCTCTCACTTTTACTCTACATGTACATTTTTGAAATAAATTACTAGTGAAATTAAGTACTATGATTCGGACTAGTATTTTAACAGGTCTAAAAAGTGTGGCGCTTGAAATTTTAACAAGATCCCTACTTTAGATGGCTTTGATAATATTAACATTGAAAGTAGAAAGTGTGATGCAAAGTATTACTTGATGAGAAATGACAGTAGGAAGAAAATAAACCTTTATTTTGAATTTTTTAATCTATACGAGCAAAATCAAACACAAACGGATTATTCTTTGAAGTTTTTAATCATTCTTAAGACAATGAAACTTGGTGTAAATATATTTATTGTTTGGAAAGTGAGGTTGTTTAGGGGTTTGAAATGGTATCATGTTTAATCTTTTAAATAATATTATGATTAATTTTTTAATTAAATATGATTAATTTTTTATTAAAAATGAAAAAGATTTTAATTTTAATAGAAATACAATGAAACTTGGTGTAATTATATTTATTGTTTGGAAAGAAGGGAGGTTGTTTAGGGTTTGAAATGGTATTATGTTTAATTTTTTAAATAATATTATGATTAATTTTTTTTATAAAAATGGAAAAGATTTTAATTTAAATAAAAATGATGTATTTTTTTCTAAAAGAAAAATATTATACTTTTATTTATAAAAACATAATTATATTTGACAAAGAATTTAAAGCATTAAAAAATAAGATTGATAATAGTGTCTTTACAATAGAAAACTAATCACAGTATCAAGATGATATTCACCTTTTACCATAAAAAATTGTTTTCTCCCATAATTACATCTCTGTATTATTGGCGAAAAAGTATCAGCTATCAATCGTTGTATATTTCAACCATAATCCATGAGATAAACTCAAGAAAGAAAAACACATAATTGAAGTAACATCATGTAAATTTATAGCGAAGGTTCATGCATGTTATACAGCCTGAGTGGGCTTAATGGTTAAGAACATGTGTTTCCTCTTAAGAGGTCACAGGTTCAAATCCAAAAAGGGGGTAGGGTATGTATACCTTCGTAGACTTTACCAGTCAAATCGCTGGGCAGAGGGGGGTCCCTTGTCCCACAAACAAGGGGGCCTCATACACCAATTTGGTGTGCTGGCTTGGTCGTGACCTTAAAAATAGATTATTATTATTATTATTACTATGTTTTTTTCTGTTGTTGATCTTTTAAGACTTTCCAAACTCTTCAATCCAACTTGAGCATTGCTTTTGATAATCCATCCATTCTTTTGAGTGAAGGATGATTGTAAGGACCATACAAAGAAATAGAGGTGGGAGAGTGAAATGTATTTGGGTTGACTCCTGTCTCATCCACTTTATTATAAGGAGTGAATACCCAAAAATTTGTATATGTGTTATTTCATGTTTTTGGGACAACATTAAAACCAACTTAAGCACTAATAATTTACATAAATTATTTTTTTTCTCCAACTTTAGTTGTGAAATATATGCTACAAGTCATAGAAAGATGAAGAATCCCCCCTGTCGCATCCTTGGAGGGGTCCCCTAAGAAGCGTCATCAAAGTATGCACATGGAAAGTCTCTATTTATTTTGTCTTCAACTAAATGTTTAACAAATTGTTTGTCTTGGAATTGTGGAAAAGTAAATAGTATATTTAGGCTTTGAATATCACATTTTTAGGAAAATTATCCTTGTCCTTGAACAATTTTGAATTTTTGTCGAACCAAAATCCCCAAGAAATATTTAATAAAACAACTTTATACCTTATAGTTTCCTTATTTGTGCACCAGATCCTAAGAGCCTCCTTAATGGAATTCTCATCCTATACATTTTTCAAACCTGTCAATCCTTCCACTTCATTCCATACCTACTTTGCATAAGGGAAAGACATGATAAGATGGCAAGTTGTTTCCTCCTCTTGTTTCATAGACAACACCAATTAGGACCCATAATTTTCCTCTTCTATAATTAGTCCCATGTTAGATATTTGTTGTTTAAGAGTAAACACGTGAATATTTTGAATTTTGTTGGACACTTAAAATTCCAAACTGATTTCCTCTGCCAAACCTAGAAATCCTCTCTTCACTTAGTAGCTAAAGATTTATATCCATTACTTGGAACACAGCTCCCTATTGGATTTAATGACCAAACAACCTGATCTTCTTCATCTCTTAGTCTTACAAAGAAATATTTTAAGTTATCCGCATACCTTTTCCAAGTAATTACATCCTCATCCATTATATAGTAGTCATATCCCATCAAGCAATGTGCCTTAAGGTATAAAGACCCTTGTCTCTTAGATCATACATCATTTGTAGAGATAACCTATGAAGTCCTCCACTTTTGATCTATGTGTAGAAATTTCAATACACTTAATGTATTTCCTGTGATTCTCCTAATCTAACAATTATATGCCACTGTTAAATACAAAATCGCTTCTACTATTATTCTTGCGGAAAATTAAACCGCGATCACAAAGTGAAATATCAAGAACACATAAAACAAAAGTTTTTCCGGGAAAGCGTAAAGCTAAAAACCCCACTATCATATATTATGTATACCATGGATCAGGAAACAATCTCATACAAAACTCTAATCCAAAAGCTCTCAGTACAATACAATCATCTCACACTGTCATGCAAAACTCAACAAATACATGTATCAATATTCTGTCTTCAGACAGCCTGTCTCCTCTGCACAATCCATGCAATTAGAATTCTCACAATGAATTCGAATTTTCTAGTTTGCACATGCTCATGAGAATATCCACTGCATGTGTGATTTCCTGAGTGCACTTCACTCAAATCACAACTGATAGCCAAACTGTCCCTTTCACCTATTATCTCAACTAGGTCTCCATTGGATTTGACATGCATGTAGTTAACCGTCGTGAATCTGCAGTTGCATGTGAGTTCATTGATTTGAATTAATTAATAATTAATTCACTGAAATCTCAGTAGTGCAAGTTTAGTTACAACTACTACAATTGGGCTTAACTCACTTAACTACACTTATAATTCTTTTACAATGCCAAATCACTCAGTTATAAATGAGATAATAGATTAATATTTATTGTCCAATTTATTTAAGGGAAAAGTAAATTAGACACATGTTTCTTGTTGACTTTTCAACACTCACTCTCAACAAGAAAGGGATTATCCTTCACCCCAATCCTGTCTCTATGATATTCGAATTTTCTCTTGGTGAGCGCCTCCATCAGAATGTCTGCATCCTAATCTTCCGTAGGAATGTATTGAAGCAACATGATCTTTCGCTGCACACAATCTTTGAGATGATGATACCAGATAACTATATGCTTAGATCTATCATGAAACACATGATTAATTGAGATTTTAATGCAACTCTGATTATCACAATGAATCACTGTCGGATCTAAATGAGAACCAAACAAACCAACCAAGATCTTTCTCATCCAGATAGCCTCACATGAAAATTGACTCGTTGCCATGTATTCTGCTTCCGCTGAACTAAGTGCCACAGATCTTTGTTTCCTGTTGTACCAAGAAACAACTATAGATCTGATACTAAAGATCCCCCTTGATGTGATCTTTCTATCCATTGGGCTGCCTACCCAATCTGCATCCATGAAGCCATGCAACTTCACATCATCCATCTATCTGTACCATAATGCATACTCAAATGTGCCCTTCAGATATCTCAGGACATGCTTACCCGCCTTCCAAAAGATTTTGGTAGGATTAACCATCGCTTGACTTAGCTGGTTAACCGCATAGAAAATTTATGGTCTCGTGTTCACTAAATACATTAGTGAACCCACTAACTGTCGATAAACAGTAGAATCCACTACCTCTCCAGAAGTAGCATCCTCTTTCCTCCAGTTTCCTAGAAGAGGATTATCCATGAGTTTGCAGCCCTCCATGTGAAACTTACCCAGTATCTCCCTTGCATACTTGCCTTGAGACACAAAAAGTTCACCATCTCGCTGCCATATTTCCAATCCAAGGAAATAATGAAGAAAGCCCAAATCCTTCATCTCGAACTCCTTTGAAAGTTCATCCTTGCATGAGTGTATCAGCTTCTCATCACCAGTCAATATGAAATCATCAACATAAAGAAAAATGATTAAAATCTTACCCTCCACCACTAATTTGTTGACCGGTCTTGGGACAATTTCCCATGCACTGTTTTTGACAATGGAGTCATACTCCTCTACCATAGCATAAACCCAAGTGGGATCCTGCACTGCTTCCTGAAAGGAAGATGGTTCAGTCATAATACATTTTCTCATGAGAGACATGTATCTAGCAAATTGATCAGGAGACTATCTATGTCTGCACTATGAAGTAGAGCTCCTACATTCTGTGCAGCATCTAGTCTCAATCTGTCAGCTTTCGTGGTGTGCTTTCTGCCATTTCTGATGGATGGCTTTGCTTGAGTGTTTTCCTCCACTCCATGAACCTCCTCATGTGGCTGATCCATATCTTGAGACTTATCTTTGGGAACCAATAGTTCCTCTTCTGCATGCAAGTCTAGATCCCTCTCAAGCGACAACTGCATGGCTTTCCCCTCATCAAATTTTATATCTTGTAGCATAACAGTCATCTTACTTTTCGGAAAATACAGACGATAATTATGGGGTTTCTGTGTACCCCACAAATATCCCAACTTCAGCAGTCAGTTCCAACTTCTTCCTGGAATCCTTGGTCACATGCACATAAACAAATGAGCCAAAAATTTTAAAATGAGAAACATCAGGTTTCTTACCATTGAAAGCTTCTTTAGGTGTACTCATGTGATGCAGCCGGCCCGCGCCACCCACGCATTCCTCTTCCACTAGGACCTTCTTTCACTCAAACCCAAAGAGTCCAAGACTCTTCCAACTCCTTACAGGAGTTCTCAATACCCACAGAAATCTCCCTTTCGACGATCTCCATGTTTCTTTGTCAGGAAATCGGGTTTCACGTTATCGCGAAACCTGAGTGCACGGTTCTCGTGCTGCCCAAAACCCCGAAACCCAATGGGTCAAAGAGTCAATTATTCCGTTCTTGTTGGGGATTTCCCTATCAGGAAATCGGCACATGCAATGTCATGGTTATCTTACTCCACAAATCTCTGAACCCCGAACTCCGATGGCACGTACACTATCTCCTTGCCACGTCACCTCTGCTATCCGTGCTATCAGGAATTGCGTGATCGTGATTTCACCGGTCGAAATATCTTGCACTAAGAATTCCCGAATGTCGAATCCCGATTTTTCGAGATCCTGTGCCACATGTCTCCATAGTGATCAACGACTCCAACGGCTTCGGGAAATCGCTAATCGCGATTTTAACAACTATGAAACTCTTGCCTCCGTGAGACCCGATAAGACGAATCGCAATGGCCCTTGGTTCTTATTTTCTGCGCTTAAGGACTAACTCCCACGCAACTTCTCCAAGATCTGACGGTCGTTGGGTCTTCGCGGATTTCCCCCTGCAAGACTGGTCGTCGATTCCTCCTCCACGGAATCACGAAGGACTATCCCTCCTGAGCTTGTCGACTCTGATCCCTTCAGAGACTTTTCACACACTTCTCATCCTCGACCCTCAACAACTCTCAAAGTGTTGAGTCCTTCAGATCCTGTGCAATTGCAGCCATAGTGATCCTTGCCTTCCTTTGCTCAGACTAGCTATCGAGACTTCAAATTCAGCCTNGCCCAAATCCTTCATCTCGAACTCCTTTGAAAGTTCATCCTTGCATGAGTGTATCAGCTTCTCATCACCAGTCAATATGAAATCATCAACATAAAGAAAAATGATTAAAATCTTATCCTCCACCACTGATTTGTTGACCGGTCTTGGGACAATTTCCCATGCACTGTTTTTGACAATGGAGTCATACTCCTCTACCATAGCATCAACCCAAGTGGGATCCTGCACTGCTTCCTGAAAGGAAGATGGTTCAGTCATAATACATTTTCTCATGAGAGCCATGTATCTAGCAAATTGATCAGGAGACTATCTATGTCTGCGCTATGAAGTAGAGCTCCTACATTCTGTGCAGCATCTAGTCTCAATCTGTCAGCTTTTGTGGTGTGCTTTCTGCCATTTCTGATGGATGGCTTTTATTGAGTGTTTTCCTCCACTCCATGAACCTCCTCATGTGGCTGATCCATATATTGAGACTCATCTTTGGGAACCAATAGTTCCTCTTCTGCATGCAAGTCTAGATCCCTCTCAAGCGACAACCGCATGGCTTTCCCCTCATCGAATTTTATATCTTGTAGCATAACAGTCATCTTACTTTTCGGAAAATATAGACGATAATTATGGGGTTTCTGTGTACCCCACAAATATCCCAACTTCAGCAGTCAGTTCCAACTTCTTCCTGGAATCCTTGGTCACATGCACATAAACAAATGAGCCAAAAATTTTAAAATGAGAAACATCAGGTTTCTTACCATTGAAAGCTTCTTTAGGTGTACTCATGTGATGCAGCCGGCCCGCGCCACCCACGCATTCCTCTTCCACTAGGACCTTCTTTCACTCAAACCCAAAGAGTCCAAGACTCTTCCAACTCCTTACAGGAGTTCTCAATACCCACAGAAATCTCCCTTTCGACGATCTCCATGTTTCTTTGTCAGGAAATCGGGTTTCACGTTATCGCGAAACCTGAGTGCACGGTTCTCGTGCTGCCCAAAACCCCGAAACCCAATGGGTCAAAGAGTCAATTATTCCGTTCTTGTTGGGGATTTCCCTATCAGGAAATCGGCACATGCAATGTCATGGTTATCTTACTCCACAAATCTCTGAACCCCGAACTCCGATGGCACGTACACTATCTCCTTGCCACGTCACCTCTGCTATCCGTGCTATCAGGAATTGCGTGATCGTGATTTCACCGGTCGAAATATCTTGCACTAAGAATTCCCGAATGTCGAATCCCGATTTTTCGAGATCCTGTGCCACATGTCTCCATAGTGATCAACGACTCCAACGGCTTCGGGAAATCGCTAATCGCGATTTTAACAACTATGAAACTCTTGCCTCCGTGAGACCCGATAAGACGAATCGCAATGGCCCTTGGTTCTTATTTTCTGCGCTTAAGGACTAACTCCCACGCAACTTCTCCAAGATCTGACGGTCGTTGGGTCTTCGCGGATTTCCCCCTGCAAGACTGGTCGTCGATTCCTCCTCCACGGAATCACGAAGGACTATCCCTCCTGAGCTTGTCGACTCTGATCCCTTCAGAGACTTTTCACACACTTCTCATCCTCGACCCTCAACAACTCTCAAAGTGTTGAGTCCTTCAGATCCTGTGCAATTGCAGCCATAGTGATCCTTGCCTTCCTTTGCTCAGACTAGCTATCGAGACTTCAAATTCAGCCTRCACTTCTCCTGCAYGGCTCTATCAATCCGCACCAACTTCTGGGTGAATGTGAATAAGAGTTTAACTGTCTAGCCTCATCARCACACTCTATGTGGATGAATTCGACTGCACTCTATGCAGGAATCTCCTAGCTCAAAYAGAGAAACAATTGAAACTCATTCTCTTCTCTCTCARACTTCAGTTAAAAACCCTRAAATCACATGCACAACATATTCAAAGCAATTGCATGACAGATAACAAACATTCATGAGCACATAAACGCATACACAGAGAAAACAACACCAGCCATGAAATTGAATCAAAGACTCTATTCTATTAATTCAAAAACATCTATACATGGGTACTCTTCACAAATTCTCTGCTTGCTCTCTCTTCTTGCTCCTCAATGAATGAAATCTGAATGATCCTGTTATAATGTACAAAGGAGGGTGTCTATATCTGTTTTCCCTCTCGAAACTGAAGCTGTCAAATCTATACTTAAACATCTATCTACCTGCATTAAATCTATTAAATGCCTTCCTATCTACTAAGGACGTGAGCTTAAAGGCTCAAGGTCCCCTTTACAATACAAGTGTGCTTCTTTAAACATGACTTCATTAAAGAGCGGTGTAACAATTTCCAAAGTATTTCAAAATACGTGCTGGCATTGTCCAGTTGTTTCCTCTTAATGTGTTGGCTCGCTTGATGTGTTGTGGATGCTCCTGCATCATACTCCTCGGCTTGAAAAGTTTCATGGGCTCCTGTCCATGAGCTCCTGCACGGTCTGCCCATGCCTCTGTATCATTGCTTCTGTTTCCCAGTTGGTATCTTCCACTGGGCGATTCTTCCATTTCACCAGGTACTCGAAGTACTGCTTCCGCCTGGTCTTCTTACCCACTCGCTTGTCCAGTATGTACTCCATCTGCGGCTTTTCTGCTACTGGTAGTTGCTTCTGCCACTGGACCACTGGTTCCTCAGTTCCATTTTCTGCTTCTCCAGTCCTGTATGGGTATAAATCTGAAACATTAAATATCGTAGATATCCCGATGCCATCTGGCAACTCAATCTCATACGTATTCTCTCCAAATTTCTTCAGGACTCTGCAAGGCCCGATTTTCTTCATCTTCATCTTGTTATATGTTCCCCTTGGGAATCTTTCCTTCCTTAAGTGTGCTAGAACAAAATCACCAACTTCAAATTGAAGTTGTCTCTTCCACTGATCGGCTCTATGCTTGTACTCCTGATTTTCATCTATCAGTCACTGCTTCACCCTGCCGTGAAGTTCTTGCATCGCTTCATCGAATTCTTCTGCGCTCGCACTGCTAGTCGCAGCCTGTTCTGACTCCCTGAGTTCAGAAACTCCCCTTGGCTATGTCCCATACACAATATGAAATGGACTTTTTCCTGTACTTTGATTCACATAATCGTTGTACGCAAACTCTGCCTGTGGCATTATGCTGTCCCAGCTGCTATGGTGTTCCGTCACCAAGCTCCTCAACAAATCTCCAAGACTTCTGTTGACCACCTCGGTCTGTCTGTCTGTCTGCAGATGGTAAGATAAAATAAAATCCAAATTAGTCCCTAACTTCTTCCATAGCGTCCTCCAAAAATGACCTATGAATTTTGTATCCCTGTCCGAGACTATGCTTCTCGGCAATCCATCTAGTCTAACAACCTCTTTGAAAAACAAGTTTGTGATGTGGGTCGCATCGCTGGTCTTCTGACACGAAATAAAATGTGCCATCTTTGAAAACCTGTCCACCACCACAAAGATGGAATCAACCCCTCTCTGTGTCCTCCGAAATCCCAATACAAAGTCCATGCTAATTGCCTCCCATGGCCTCTCGGGTATGGGCAATGGATGATAAAAAAACTGCATTCTGCTTTCTCCCTTTTGAATGCTGACAAATTCGACACCTGTCAACAAACCTCTTGACGTCTGCTTGCATGCCCGGCCAGAAATATGATTCGCTCGGCTTTGAGAACATTTTTCCGTGACCAAAGTGACTTGCTAAGCCCCCACTGTGCTTCTCTTTCAACAAGTTCTTCCTCATGGAGCAATTCGGAATGCACAGTTGATTGCCTCTAAACAAAAATCCCTCCTGGATCATGTAATCTATCCATGGGCTCCGATCTCTAAGAAAGGGGTTCTCGGCTGTTTCATAAGCTTCCCCGAAATCTGCATCTCCAACATACATATCTCTGAGATTTTCAAAACCCAATGTTTTGACTCGGAACTCCTGCAACAACAAACATTTCCTGCTCAAAGCATTAGCCACTTTGTTAGTAGTCCCTGAAATGTGTTTAATCACAAACGTGAAACTCTTCATATACTCTACCCATTTTGCATGTTTCTGATTCGACTTCTCTTGTTGACTCACAAACTGCAATGCATGATTATCATTGTACAATACAAATTCTTTGGGTATCAAGTAATGCCTCCACTTCTTTAATGCCTGTATGATAGCATAAAACTCTTTATCGTACGTGGAGTATTTCAGCTTCGCGTCATCCAGTTTTTCACTGAAATATGCAACTGGCCTGTCCTCCTGACTTAAGACCGCTCCTATAACATATCTGTTGGCATCACACTTCACCTGGAATGTCTTCTGGAAATCAGGCAACACTAGAATTGGTTGCTCTGTGATATTTCTCTTCAATAGATTGAAGCTCTTCTCAGCCTCTGTTGTCCAATGAAAAACTTTATGCCGCTTCTTCACCATGTCCATCATTGTTGCGCTAATTCCACTGAAATTTCTGATGAACTTCTGGTAGAAACTAGCCAAACCATGGAAACTTCTCACCTCGAAAATATTTCTTGGTGATGGCCAATTCTTGATCACTTCCACCTTCTCAGGATCCATTTTCAACTCATTTGCTGAGATAACAAAACCCAAATAAATGAGCTCTGTCTTCATGAACGAACACTTCTTCATGTTTATCAACAACTTCTCCTGCTGTAGCTTTCTCATCACAATGGCCAAATGTTTCAAATGTTCAACCTTCATCTTACTGTAGATCAATATATCATTCAGATATACGACTACAAATTTACCGATGAATTCCCTCAGGACTTCATTCATCAGTCTCATGAATGTGCTCGACGCATTTGTCAAACCAAACAGCATGACCAGCCATTCATACAATCCTTCATTTGTCTTGAATGTTTTCTTCCATTCATCAACTTCTCTCATGCGAATCTGGTGATATCTTCTCTTCAGATCAATCTTCGAAAAGTAATTTTCCCCACTCAGGCAGTCCATCAGATCATCCATTCTCGGTAGTGGAAATCTATACCTGATGGTAATTTTGTTAATTTCTCTGGAGTCTGTACACATTCTCCAGCCTCCATCCTTCTTCAGACTAAGAACTGTCGGAAAAACACATGGACTAAGACTTTCCCTGACCAGTCCTTTGTCCAACAGCTCTTGTACCTACCTCTTGACCTCCTCATTTTCTTGTGGTGTCAACCTGTATGCGGCCTTATTTGGTAAACTAGCTCCTGGTATAAGGTCGATGTGGTGACTCACACTCCTCATCGGTGGCAACGAACGAGGTAATTCGTCCACGATGATGTCAGCGNGTATGCGGCCTTATTCGGTAAACTAGCTCCTGGTATGAGGTCGATGTGGTGACTCACACTCCTCATCGGTGGCAACGAACGAGGTAATTCGTCCACGATGATGTCAGCGAACTCTCCCAGCAATTCCTGAATCTCATCTGGCAAGTCGTCCACTCTTGTGCTAGTCAGGACAATTCTCGGCTTCCTGATCAGAAAGAATTGTGGATCTTCCTTCTTCTCCATCTCTGTAAGCAGCTCCTTCCCACTCATAAGAAGTATCGTGTTGCTAACTTCTGGCTTCACTTTTTTATCCTTTATCGGAAGCAATCTGTGTGTCCTCCCATCTTTCTCTAAAGTATATGTATTCATTCTCCTGTCATGAACCACATTTTGGTCATATTGCCATGGTCTCCCTAGTAATACATGACAGACATCCATGGGGATGACATCACATAGGACTTTATCCTTATATTCACCCATCTTGAAATCAACTAAACATTGTTTAGTGACACTCACCTGATGTCCCTTATGTAGCCATGATACTTTGTATGGACTCGGGTGATCAGTCGTTTCCAGCTCTAATTTCTCCACCATCTCGGTTGAAACAAGATTGTCGGTGCTTCCGCTGTCCACAATGACCTTGCATTTCCAGCCCTTAGTCTTGCACGTGGTTCTGAACAGTCTGGTTCTCTAAGTTGTGTCCTCCACCTCTTTCTCGGGTGTTAAAATAACTTTATGCACCGTCAGTGACTTCCCACTTCCATTGTCCTCATTCTCAACATCACGCCTCTGTGCCTCAGTGATGTGAGCTTCTCCTCTATCCATTTTCCTGTCTGGATAATCAACGGCTTTGTGTCCATCTTTTCCACACGTGAAACATGTGATGATTCCTCTTCTTCCTCTTTCCCTACCTTCGGTACGAGGAAAAGTGTTCACGTCAGCATATCCGCCACCCTGCTCTGTATGTTGTCTCCTCGGCTCGGCGTATTGTTGTCCTCACTCTGAGGTTCCACCTCTCTCAATATTACCCTGAGGTTTCTTCCATTCCTCCTTGGGCTTTTGAGTTCTTTCTTGGGCAACTGCCTTGCCTCTGGGCTGACTTCTGCCTCGCCCTCGCTGACCTTGCTTATAGCTCAGCTTTTCCTCGGCTTTTAGAGCCATCTGATAAGCATCCTCAACTGTTCGGATGGTTTCCATACTTAATTCATCCTGAATGTCATACCTCAGACCATTCAGATATCTCGCCACCTTTTCATCATCGCTCTCCCGATGACCTGCTTGGATATTGAGCTTGTAAAATTCTTCAGTGTACTCCTTCACCGTCATCAACTTCTGCCTCAGGTTCTGCATTCGCCTGAACAGTGTGATCTGGTAATCCCTTGGGATGAATTTCGCTTTCATCTTTGCGATCATCCAGTCCCAGCTTTTAATCTTCTGTTTTCCTTTGGAACGTCTATCCACCTGTAGCTCATCCCACCATAAGGCTGCATGTCCTTTCAACTTGGTAACAGCATGCCTTACCTTCTTATACTCTTCGATATCTTCATAATCGAAGTAGGTGTCAAGAGCTCTGATCTAGTCCAGCAACTCTTCTACATCCAGGATTCCTTCATAAGCTGGAATATCCATTTTTGTCTTGGAACTCATCCTGGTGATAGCTTTGATTAATCGCTCGGTTGATGCATCCTCCGCTGTGACCTGTTCTTCATGTCTAGCTTCTTCTTCCACTTCGGAATCACTAAGATCCCTAGCACCCACTCCGTGTCTCTGAGTTTTTTCCATCTCCTCGAGTCTCGCCCTGAGATCTCGTATCTACCATTCCATCTCTGGATTCCCTGCTAGCCTACCTCTTCTTCTTACCTCCTTGTCTTCGGGATCTGGTGATTGTCTTTCTCTTCTTGGCGGCATGATGTCTTCTCTTCTCTGCTACAGAAAGCAAAGAACAACCCACTCTGATACCACTCTGACGTAGCCGACCCGCACCACCCACGCGTCCCGCTTCCACCAGGACCTTCTTTCACTCAGGCCTGAAGAGTCCAAGACTCTTCCAACTCCTTACAGGAGTTCTCAATACCCACAGAAATCTCCCTTTCGACGATCTCCCTGTTGCTTTGTCGGGAAATTAGGTTTCACGTTATCGTGAAACTTGAGTGCATGGTTCTCGTGCTGCCCAAAACCCCAAAACCCAATGGGTCAAAGAGTCAACGCTTTTGTTCCTGTCGGGGATTTCCCTATCAGGAAATCGGCACATGCAATGTCACAGTTCTCTTACTCCACAAATCTCTGAACCTCGAACTCCGATGGCACGTGCACTATCTCCTTGCCACGTCACCTCTGCTCTCTATGATATCGGGAATTGCGTGATCGTGATTTCATCGGTCGAAATCTCTTGCACTGAGAATTCCCAAATGCCGAATCTCGATTTTCCAGGATCCTGTGCCATGTGTCTCCGTAGTGATCAATGAATCCAACGACTTCGGGAAATCGCTAATCACGATTTTAACAACTATGAAACTCTTGCCTCCATGAGACCCGATAAGATGAATCCCGATGGCCCTTGGTTCTTCTTTTCTGCGCTTAAGGACTAACTCCCATGCAACTTCTCCAAGATATGACGGTCGTCGAGTCTTCACGGATTTCCCCCTGCAAGACCGGTCGTCGATTCCTCCTCCATGGAATCACAAAGGACTATCCCTCTTGAGCTTGTCGACTCTGATCCCTTCAGAGACTTTTTGCACACTTCTCGTGCTTGACCCTCAACAACTCTCAAAGTGTTGAGTCCTTCATATCCTATGCACTTGAAACCACAGTGATCCTTGCCTTCCTTTGCTCAGACTAGCTACTGAGACTTCAAATTCAGCCTGCGCTTCTCCTTCACATCTCTATCAATCCACACCAACTTCTGGGTGAACGAGAATAAGTGTTTAACTGTCTAGGCTCATCAACGCATTCTATGCAGATGAATTCGACTGCACTCTATGCAGGAATATCCTGGCTCAAACAGAGAAATAATTGAAACTCATTCTCTTCTCTCTCAGACTTCAGTTAAAAACCCTGAAATCACATGCACAGCATATTCAAAGCAATTGCATGACAGATAACAAACATTCATGAGCACATAAACGCATACACAAAGAAAACAACACTAGCCATGAAATTGAATCAAAGACTCTCTTCTATTAATTCAAAAACATCTATACATGGGTGCTCTTCACAAATTCTCTGCTTGCTCTCTCTTCTTGCTCCTCAATGAATGAAATCTGAATGATCATGTTATAATGTACAAAGGAGGGTGTCTATATCCGTTTTCCCTCTCGAAACTAAAGTTGTCAAATCTAGACTTAAACATCTATCTACCTGCATTAAATCTATTAAATTCCTTCGTATCTACTAAGGACATGAGCTTAAAGGCTCAAGGTCCCCTTTACAATACAAGTGCACTTCTTTAAACATGACTTCATTAAAGAGCGGCGCAACAATTTCCAAAGTATTTCAAAATACGTGCTGGCGCTGTCCAGCTGTTTCCTCTCAATGTGCTGGCTCGTTTGATGTGTTGTGGATGCTCTTGCATCGTCATGCCAAGTATTCTATGAGAACAACGGTTTTGCACATAAACTGCAATATTGCATGCTTCTACCCACAAATGCATTGGTAGGCCCTAATCATGCAACATCGCTCATGATGCACCCACGATCATTCTGTTCTTTCTCTCCATGACCCCATTTTGTTGTGGGTTATGAGGCGCTATGAGTTCTCTTTGAATTCCTTCTTTGCTACAAAAGTCTTTGAATTAGTTAGAGATGTATTCTCCACCATTATCGCTCTTTAGAGCCTTCACTTACTTCCCCGACTCTTTCTCCACCAATTCTTTAAACTCACAGAACTTTGAGAATGTTTGATCCTTCTTCTGCATGAATAATATCCAAAATTTACAAGAAAAGTCATCAACAAAAATAACATAATACCTATGTTTTGTTGTTGAAGAAACTGAGAATGGTCCACACACATTTGTGTGAATTCTCTCCAGGATCACCGAAGCACGGTTCTCCTTTTCATGAAAGGTGGACTTTACATACTTCCCCAGGGTGCACCCCTTTCACTGATCTAACTGAGAAAATGTTCTCATTAGAAGTCTAGTAGATATTTGTTGCATGATCTTCAAGGCTCCATGATGAAGAAGGCCCAATCGCTTGTGCCATAATTTTCCCTCATTCCGACTCACCACTTTTTCTGCCTTGCCCACCATGGCACCGCAACCATCTACCTCCAACATGTAGAGACTATTAACTCGAATCCATATCTTCTTGACTTGACCCATTGCTTTATGTCGCAGAAAAGATTTTCCATCACTGAAAACAATGTCATAGCCTCTGTCCTCCAACATTGCGACTGAGACCAGGTTTTTCTTCAGACCTATAACATGCATAAATTTTTTCAATTGAAATGGTTTACCTGACTCCATCTGAAAGGTAATGGTACCAATACCAGTTGCACTATATAATCCATCGTCACCCATCTCTATATGCATTCTGAGATCTTTCTCCTCCAAGTCATTGAAAGACTCTTTATCTCCCATCATGTGGTAGGAAGCTCCACTATCCAAATACCACACTGATCCTGATGCACTTGAGGCCATGCATGCGATCAAAGAGAAGTCAAGTTCAAATTGTGAGACAAGAGCCTCACCAGTTGCAGCTTCAACAATCATCTTGGTATTCCTCTTCTACAGATAGTTAGTAGCGATATGCCCATGTTCTTGACAGTGAAAACAATTCACTTTGGACAAATCCAACTTCTTGACTTTAGACTCGGATTTTGAATGGAATTTATTCCCTTTTCCTTTCCTTGCCTTGGCATTCAAAGAACAATCCTCTTCATCATCACTCTTTGTTGAATATCCATCTCTAGTGTTCCGCCTGAACTCCTCTTGCACTAGATTTTACCATAGTCATTTATAATATGGAAATTTTTCCCTTCCATTGGCAGAGTCATGATAATTGTGCCAACTCTTGGGAAGTCCCAGGAGAGCCAAGCTCACCAAATCATCATAAATGACTTTTATTCCCACACTTCCAAGCTCATTCCGACATTGGACAAACTTCATGATGGAGCCTCCCTTCTCCATCTTGATCTTCCTAAGTTTATCTTTGAGTGCCAATTTCCTATGGTCGCTATTTTTTTGGAACAGATCCATCAAAACCTTCCACATTTCATGTGGTGTGGTTTTCCCATGGAGATTTGAGACAATGTGGTCTCATACTCCCTCCAACAGAATCCTCCTCGCCTTTGCCGCTTTCTTTTTCCATGCATCAAGATTTGCAGTGTCTATCGCATCTGGATTAGGAACATCTTTGTCAATGTAATCCTTCAAGCCATTGTCTTCGAGTACTTCTTCCATCCTGTCCTTCCAAGCAATGTAGTTAGAGCTGCCCTCAAGTGAATACTCCAACCTCAAGCCATTGAAAGTCATTTCTATCTCAAATCAACTGTTTCACCAAGAAAGTCCTTCATATTCAAATTTTATCCAACCACAAAACTCAACTGCTGCAATCCCTCTTTCCCTAGGAGGTTCGCACCCCACCTGAGAGTAGCTTGAGGGAAGTTCTCACCCTACCAGTGTTTAGCTTGCAGAAATCACAAGGAAGTTTGCACTCTACCAATGTATAGCCTACAAAAATCACAAGGAAGTTCACACTGTAATGCACAGTGGGGTGAGGGAGGTTCGCACCTCTCCTTTAAGCATCCTATGAGAATATTAATGAAGTTCGCACCTCTCCTTTGAGTAGGGTGCGAGAATTTTTTCTCCTAGAAATGTTCATAGTTTCCAGTACTAAGGTTCGCACCCTGCCAGAGATGGGACCTGTGAAAACACTATTATTTTCGCACCTCACTTCCGTGGCTTCGTGGCTCCGATACCATGTAGAAATTTCAATACACTTAATTTATTTCCTGCGATTCCCTGATCTAACAATTATATGCCACTGTTAAATACATAATCGCTTCTATTATTCTTGTGGAAAATTAAACCACGATCACAAAGTGAAATATCAAGAACACATAACACAGAAGTTTTTCCGGGAAAGCATAAAGCTAAAAACCCCACTATCATATATTATGCATATCATGGATCATGAAACAATCTCATACAAAACTCTAATCCAAGAGCTCTAAGTACAATACAATCATCTCACACTATCATACAAAACTCAACAAATACACGTGACAATATTCTGTCTCCAGACAGCCTGCCTCCTCTGCATAATCCTTGCAATTAGAATTCTCACAAGGAATTCAAATTTTCTAGTTTGCACATGCTCATGAGCATATCCACTGCATGTGTGATATCATGAGTGCACTTCACTCAAATCACAACTGATAACCAAAATATCCCTTTCACCTATTATCTCAACTAGGTCTCCACTAGATTTGACATGCATGTAGTTAACCGTGGTGAACCTTCAGTTGCATGTGAGTTCACTTATTTGAATTAATTAATAATTAATTCACTGAACTCTCACTAGTGTAAGTTCAGTTACAACTAGTACAACTGGGCTTAACTCACTTAACTACACTTATAATTCTGTTACAACGCCAANGTATGCGGCCTTATTCGGTAAACTAGCTCCTGGTATGAGGTCGATGTGGTGACTCACACTCCTCATCGGTGGCAACGAACGAGGTAATTCGTCCACGATGATGTCAGCGAACTCTCCCAGCAATTCCTGAATCTCATCTGGCAAGTCGTCCACTCTTGTGCTAGTCAGGACAATTCTCGGCTTCCTGATCAGAAAGAATTGTGGATCTTCCTTCTTCTCCATCTCTGTAAGCAGCTCCTTCCCACTCATAAGAAGTATCGTGTTGCTAACTTCTGGCTTCACTTTTTTATCCTTTATCGGAAGCAATCTGTGTGTCCTCCCATCTTTCTCTAAAGTATATGTATTCATTCTCCTGTCATGAACCACATTTTGGTCATATTGCCATGGTCTCCCTAGTAATACATGACAGACATCCATGGGGATGACATCACATAGGACTTTATCCTTATATTCACCCATCTTGAAATCAACTAAACATTGTTTAGTGACACTCACCTGATGTCCCTTATGTAGCCATGATACTTTGTATGGACTCGGGTGATCAGTCGTTTCCAGCTCTAATTTCTCCACCATCTCGGTTGAAACAAGATTGTCGGTGCTTCCGCTGTCCACAATGACCTTGCATTTCCAGCCCTTAGTCTTGCACGTGGTTCTGAACAGTCTGGTTCTCTAAGTTGTGTCCTCCACCTCTTTCTCGGGTGTTAAAATAACTTTATGCACCGTCAGTGACTTCCCACTTCCATTGTCCTCATTCTCAACATCACGCCTCTGTGCCTCAGTGATGTGAGCTTCTCCTCTATCCATTTTCCTGTCTGGATAATCAACGGCTTTGTGTCCATCTTTTCCACACGTGAAACATGTGATGATTCCTCTTCTTCCTCTTTCCCTACCTTCGGTACGAGGAAAAGTGTTCACGTCAGCATATCCGCCACCCTGCTCTGTATGTTGTCTCCTCGGCTCGGCGTATTGTTGTCCTCACTCTGAGGTTCCACCTCTCTCAATATTACCCTGAGGTTTCTTCCATTCCTCCTTGGGCTTTTGAGTTCTTTCTTGGGCAACTGCCTTGCCTCTGGGCTGACTTCTGCCTCGCCCTCGCTGACCTTGCTTATAGCTCAGCTTTTCCTCGGCTTTTAGAGCCATCTGATAAGCATCCTCAACTGTTCGGATGGTTTCCATACTTAATTCATCCTGAATGTCATACCTCAGACCATTCAGATATCTCGCCACCTTTTCATCATCGCTCTCCCGATGACCTGCTTGGATATTGAGCTTGTAAAATTCTTCAGTGTACTCCTTCACCG
The DNA here is from genome assembly GCA_000966675.3 of Picea glauca. NCBI lineage: Eukaryota > Viridiplantae > Streptophyta > Pinopsida > Pinales > Pinaceae > Picea > Picea glauca. The sequence goes on from JZKD02S1917381.1 coordinate 41,378, forward strand.
TCATCAACTTCTGCCTCAGGTTCTGCATTCGCCTGAACAGTGTGATCTGGTAATCCCTTGGGATGAATTTCGCTTTCATCTTTGCGATCATCCAGTCCCAGCTTTTAATCTTCTGTTTTCCTTTGGAACGTCTATCCACCTGTAGCTCATCCCACCATAAGGCTGCATGTCCTTTCAACTTGGTAACAGCATGCCTTACCTTCTTATACTCTTCGATATCTTCATAATCGAAGTAGGTGTCAAGAGCTCTGATCTAGTCCAGCAACTCTTCTACATCCAGGATTCCTTCATAAGCTGGAATATCCATTTTTGTCTTGGAACTCATCCTGGTGATAGCTTTGATTAATCGCTCGGTTGATGCATCCTCCGCTGTGACCTGTTCTTCATGTCTAGCTTCTTCTTCCACTTCGGAATCACTAAGATCCCTAGCACCCACTCCGTGTCTCTGAGTTTTTTCCATCTCCTCGAGTCTCGCCCTGAGATCTCGTATCTACCATTCCATCTCTGGATTCCCTGCTAGCCTACCTCTTCTTCTTACCTCCTTGTCTTCGGGATCTGGTGATTGTCTTTCTCTTCTTGGCGGCATGATGTCTTCTCTTCTCTGCTACAGAAAGCAAAGAACAACCCACTCTGATACCACTCTGACGTAGCCGACCCGCACCACCCACGCGTCCCGCTTCCACCAGGACCTTCTTTCACTCAGGCCCGAAGAGTCCAAGACTCTTCCAACTCCTTACAGGAGTTCTCAATACCCACAGAAATCTCCCTTTCGATGATCTCCCTGTTTCTTTGTCGGGAAATCAGGTTTCACGTTATCGTGAAACTTGAGTGCATGGTTCTCGTGCTACCCAAAACCCCGAAACCCAATGGGTCAAAGAGTCAACGCTTCCGTTCCTGTCGGGGATTTCCCTATCAGGAAATCAGCACATGCAATGTCACAGTTCTCTTACTCCACAAATCTCTGAACCTCGAACTCCGATGGCACGTGCATTATCTCCTTGCCACGTCACCTCTGCTCTCTATGATATCGAGAATCGCGTGATCGTGATTTCATCGGTCGAAATCTCTTGCACTGAGAATTCCCAAATGCCGAATCTCGATTTTCCAGGATCCTGTGCCACGTGTCTCCGTAGTGATCAATGACTCCAACGGCTTCGGGAAATCGCTAATCACGATTTTAACAACTATGAAACTATTGCCTCCGTGAGACCCGATAAGACGAATCCCGATGGCCCTTGGTTCTTCTTTTCTGCGCTTAAGGACTAACTCCCATGCAACTTCTCCAAGATCTGACGGTCATCGAGTCTTCACGGAATTCCCCCTGCAAGACCAGCCGTCGATTCCTCCTCCATGGAATCACAAAGGACTATCCCTCCTGAGCTTGTCGACTCTGATCCCTTCAGAGACTTTTTGCACACTTCTCGTGCTTGACCCTCAACAACTCTCAAAGTGTTGAGTCCTTCATATCCTATGCACTTGCAACCACAGTGATCCTTGCCTTCCTTTGCTCAGACTAGCTACTGAGACTTCAAATTCAGCCTGCACTTCTCCTTCACATCTCTATCAATCCACACCAACTTCTGGGTGAACGAGAATAAGTGTTTAACTGTCTAGCATCATCAACGCATTCTATGCAGATGAATTCGACTGCACTCTATGCAAGAATCTCCTGGCTCAGACAGAGAAATAATTGAAACTCATTCTCTTCTCTCTCAGACTTCAGTTAAAAACCCTGAAATCACATGCACAGCATATTCAAAGCAATTACATGACAGATAACAAACATTCATGATCACATAAACGCATACACAAAGAAAACAACACTAGCCATGAAATTGAATCAAAGACTCTCTTCTATTAATTCAAAAACATCTATACATGGGTGCTCTTCACAAATTCTCTGCTTGCTCTCTCTTCTTGCTCCTCAATGAATGAAATCTGAATGATCATGTTATAATGTACAAAGGAGGGTGTCTATATCCGTTTTCCCTCTCGAAACTAAAGTTGTCAAATCTAGACTTAAACATCTATCTACCTGCATTAAATCTATTAAATTCCTTCGTATCTACTAAGGACATGAGCTTAAAGGCTCAAGGTCCCCTTTACAATACAAGTGCACTTCTTTAAACATGACTTCATTAAAGAGCGGCGCAACAATTTCCAAAGTATTTCAAAATACGTGCTGGCGCTGTCCAGCTGTTTCCTCTCAATGTGCTGGCTCGTTTGATGTGTTGTGGATGCTCTTGCATCGTCATGCCAAGTATTCTATGAGAACAACGGTTTTGCACATAAACTGCAATATTGCATGCTTCTACCCACAAATGCATTGGTAGGCCCTAATCATGCAACATCGCTCATGATGCACCCACGATCATTCTGTTCTTTCTCTCCATGACCCCATTTTGTTGTGGGTTATGAGGCGCTATGAGTTCTCTTTGAATTCCTTCTTTGCTACAAAAGTCTTTGAATTAGTTAGAGATGTATTCTCCACCATTATCGCTCTTTAGAGCCTTCACTTGCTTCCCCGACTCTTTCTCCACCAATTCTTTAAACTCACAGAACTTTGAGAATGTTTGATCCTTCTTCTGCATGAATAATATCCAACATTTACGAGAAAAGTCATCAACAAAAATAACATAATACCTATGTTTTGTTGTGAATTCTCTCCAGGATCATAACAAAAACCGAGAATGGTCCACACACATTTGTGTGAATTCTCTCCAGGATCACCGAAGCACGGTTCTCCTTTTCATGAAAGGTGGACTTTACATACTTCCCCAGGGTGCACCCCTTGCACTGATCTAACTGAGAAAATGTTCTCATTAGAAGTCTAGTAGATATTTGTTGCATGATCTTCAAGGCTCCATGATGAAGAAGGCCCAATCGTCTGTGCCATAATTTTCCCTCATTCCGACTCACCACTTTTTCTGCCTTGCCCACCATGGCACTGCAACCATCTACCTCCAACATGTAGAGACTATTAACTCGAATCCCTATCTTCTTGACTTGACCCATTGCTTTATGTCGCAGAAAAGATTTTCCATCACTGAAAACAATGTCATAGCCTCTGTCCTCCAACATTGCGACTGAGACCAGGTTTTTCTTCAGACCTATAACATGCATAAATTTTTTCAATTGAAATGGTTTACCTGACTCCATCTGAAAGGTAATGGTACCAATACCAGTTGCACTATATAATCCATCGTCACCCATCTCTATATGCATTCTGAGATCTTTCTCCTCCAAGTCATTGAAAGACTCTTTATCTCCCATCATGTGGTAGGAAGCTCCACTATCCAAATACCACACTGATCCTGATGCACTTGAGGCCATGCATGCGATCAAAGAGAAGTCAAGTTCAAATTGTGAGACAAGAGCCTCACCAGTTGCAGCTTCAACAATCATCTTGGTATTCCTCTTCTACAGATAGTTAGTAGCGATATGCCCATGTTCTTGACAGTGAAAACAATTCACTTTGGACAAATCCAACTTCTTGACTTTAGACTCGGATTTTGAATGGAATTTATTCCCTTTTCCTTTCCTTGCCTTGGCATTCAAAGAACAATCCTCTTCATCATCACTCTTTGTTGAATATCCATCTCTAGTGTTCCGCCTGAACTCCTCTTGCACTAGATTTTACCATAGTCATTTATAATATGGAAATTTTTCCCTTCCATTGGCAGAGTCATGATAATTGTGCCAACTCTTGGGAAGTCCCAGGAGAGCCAAGCTCACCAAATCATCATAAATGACTTTTATTCCCACACTTCCAAGCTCATTCCGACATTGGACAAACTTCATGATGGAGCCTCCCTTCTCCATCTTGATCTTCCTAAGTTTATCTTTGAGTGCCAATTTCCTATGGTCGCTATTTTTTTGGAACAGATCCATCAAAACCTTCCACATTTCATGTGGTGTGGTTTTCCCATGGAGATTTGAGACAATGTGGTCTCATACTCCCTCCAACAGAATCCTCCTCGCCTTTGCCGCTTTCTTTTTCCATGCATCAAGATTTGCAGTGTCTATCGCATCTGGATTAGGAACATCTTTGTCAATGTAATCCTTCAAGCCATTGTCTTCGAGTACTTCTTCCATCCTGTCCTTCCAAGCAATGTAGTTAGAGCTGCCCTCAAGTGAATACTCCAACCTCAAGCCATTGAAAGTCATTTCTATCTCAAATCAACTGTTTCACCAAGAAAGTCCTTCATATTCAAATTTTATCCAACCACAAAACTCAACTGCTGCAATCCCTCTTTCCCTAGGAGGTTCGCACCCCACCTGAGAGTAGCTTGAGGGAAGTTCTCACCCTACCAGTGTTTAGCTTGCAGAAATCACAAGGAAGTTTGCACTCTACCAATGTATAGCCTACAAAAATCACAAGGAAGTTCACACTGTAATGCACAGTGGGGTGAGGGAGGTTCGCACCTCTCCTTTAAGCATCCTATGAGAATATTAATGAAGTTCGCACCTCTCCTTTGAGTAGGGTGCGAGAATTTTTTCTCCTAGAAATGTTCATAGTTTCCAGTACTAAGGTTCGCACCCTGCCAGAGATGGGACCTGTGAAAACACTATTATTTTCGCACCTCACTTCCGTGGCTTCGTGGCTCCGATACCATGTAGAAATTTCAATACACTTAATTTATTTCCTGCGATTCCCTGATCTAACAATTATATGCCACTGTTAAATACATAATCGCTTCTATTATTCTTGTGGAAAATTAAACCACGATCACAAAGTGAAATATCAAGAACACATAACACAGAAGTTTTTCCGGGAAAGCATAAAGCTAAAAACCCCACTATCATATATTATGCATATCATGGATCATGAAACAATCTCATACAAAACTCTAATCCAAGAGCTCTAAGTACAATACAATCATCTCACACTATCATACAAAACTCAACAAATACACGTGACAATATTCTGTCTCCAGACAGCCTGCCTCCTCTGCATAATCCTTGCAATTAGAATTCTCACAAGGAATTCAAATTTTCTAGTTTGCACATGCTCATGAGCATATCCACTGCATGTGTGATATCATGAGTGCACTTCACTCAAATCACAACTGATAACCAAAATATCCCTTTCACCTATTATCTCAACTAGGTCTCCACTAGATTTGACATGCATGTAGTTAACCGTGGTGAACCTTCAGTTGCATGTGAGTTCACTTATTTGAATTAATTAATAATTAATTCACTGAACTCTCACTAGTGTAAGTTCAGTTACAACTAGTACAACTGGGCTTAACTCACTTAACTACACTTATAATTCTGTTACAACGCCAAATCACTCAGTTATAAATGAGATAATATATTAATATTTATTGTCCAATTTATTTAAGGGAAAAGTAAATTAGACACATGTTTTSTTGTTGACTTTTCAACACTATGGATCTAAACCAATTTGGATTGTCTCCCTTTCCCACTTGCCAAACTAACCGATTCGAAACCAATTGAAATGTTRTATTAGTTGTTTTCCATATAATAGAGACATTATGGATTCTCTTTACATAATTTCTAACCCATTCCTCCATTGAATCTAGAGCTATATACTTATCCTTAATAGCTCACAACCAAGTACTTTGTATTAATTGTCATACATTCTTTGTTGTGAAATCCTTACCAAAAAAACTCTTTCAACCCTAGCCACCTTGTGTCTTTGGTAATATGATTTTTTTTCCATGATGTCAAAACAATGTTCTTTTTCCTTGATCCCTGACCAAATGAAAAGATAAAAATGATGTATATGGAAGTTAATAGAAATTTAATAATATGATTTGTTTTTCCATGATGTCAAAACAATGTTCTTTTTCCTTGACCCTTGACCAAATGAAAAGATAAAAATGATGTATATGGAAGTTAATAAAAATTTAAGAATGAGTTAATTTAATTTGAAAAAATAATGAACATTAAAATTGATAACAAATTTAAAATAGATTTATTTTTATTAGAAAAAATTAAAATTAAAAATAAAATAAAATTAGAAAATATAAAATTTAATTAAAATACAATTTTAATATATATATATATATATATAGAAAATGAAAATTTATATAGATAAAAGGCATGACCAAGGTTGTATATTACAGAGGAGGGTGCTGGTGGAAGAGATACCAACTGCAAAAATTCCACAAAAAGGCTTACATAATTGAGTCTAGATTTAGTTCTACTTCACTAAAAATAGAGCTTTTCATTTATGTCCTAGTACTATCTTAAGAGAGATTTAATTATGCCATTTTTACAAAAATGAGGATTGTCTTATTGATATTCTTTGGACTCGATCTTCCTATGTAGGGGGATCTAGCGCTACATTCAGGTTAGGTAGCATGGGGTCTGCTCTGCTTCTGGTTTCCTCATTCTGGCTTTGTGCTGGCAAATTTGGTGGCTTGGCTTCCATGTTCTCCTCTTGGTGCCTGAGAAATTATACTTCATCCTATAATTGATGTATTAATGTGTGGTGTTGGGATAGAGTGTCCAGTGTGAAGGTGAGAGTGGAACTGTGGGAGTCAAGACAGAGTGCTAGCTGCTGGGTGGTGGAGAAATTATCATCCACCATCTCTTCCTCCAGTCTTTCACGGGATGAACGATGAGCCATTCCTTCAATTAGACTGACTGAGATTGCTAGGAAATTACCTCCAATCCAATTGCGTTTGATTCTTCCTCTGTTGTTGATGTTGCCTATGATGTTTTCTTTGTCCTTGATGCTTCCTTTGGAGATGCCTCTTTCGATGATGCCTCTGGTGCTGCCTCTTTCACATATGCTTCCTCTATTATTGCTTCTCCCTTTGCTAGTGGTGCTAACAAATTTACTTGGAGTTGTTCTTCTTATTATGGGGCGATTGCATACTCCTATAATGCTTGGGCATTGTAATTCCTCTTTCCTTATGAAATTCCAATCTGCAGAATTCCGGTGGGGCTGGATGTGGTGGTGGGTCAAGAGCTTGCCTTCCAATTTATCTCCACGGGCTAAAATTGTGATGCATGAATGCCACCATTGTCGTGAAATCTCATGAATTAGATCTCTTTCAAGCTTTGGAGAGGCATGTACTTCCCGCTTTCCCTTGCACTGAATCATAATGGAATTCCCTTAGATTATCCTGACCTTAGGTGAAGATATGGTAGAGGTGATGTTGCAGGCTATTGTGCAAGTGTGGAGGGTCAGATATGGTGAGTTCCCACGAAGGAGGAACACAGAGTGTCCTAAAAACTCCATACTTTTGTCTTGTTGAATGCAGGTTCCCATGAGCCAGGTGATATGGGAGTACATCTCCTCCCCATATATGATGCTCAGTTGACCGCATGCCTCAACCAGTTATTGTGTCGCGGGGAGACTGACGCCAAGTGGAGAGATGACGAGAGGGGATGATTAATTAGGGAGGGTATGAAAAAAGGTTCCTCCCCAACATTTCCATATGACTTGGGGCCTTTCCAATTGCTAAGTTATCTTGTTCATCCGCTTCTTTGTTGTTTGCGCAAGGGATATGATAGAATGAGGTTTGAAATGAGGATAATATTTCTTTGATCCTCTTGATGATTCTTTTCATCTTGGAGTTCTTTGGGCCAATCTCTTTGATGAAGTGATGAATTATGTTTTTTGAGTCCCCTATTACGATGATGTTGTTGAGTTTTCGTTCCTGAGCTAAGAGCACTCCTTGATACATCGCGTAGGCCTTTACCATGTTGTTGGTGATTACACCTAGATTCTAAGAGTATTTTAACATAATCTTTTCTCTAGGGCTATACAATACCCTTCCCACACCTACATCCCATAATAAAAATATAATTTTATAATTTTAATAAAAAACAAAATTTAATTAAAATATGATTTTNAATCTTTTCTCTAGGACTATACAATACCCTTCCCACACCTACATCCCATAATAAAAATATAATTTTATAATTTTAATAAAAAATAAAATTTAATTAAAATATGATTTTAATAAAAATTTAAAATTATATATATTTTTAAATATTATATTTGATATTTCAGAATTCAAAATTATAATATACATCTAAATCATAGGAATGAAAATTATAATATGCATCTAAATAATAGCTTTGAGTGGACTCATAAACTCATTATTTATTTATATATATGTTAAGAAAATAAAACACTTCAATAATAATTTAAATATTATTTTTTAATATCTTTAAATTTTTAATATTAAAAAATTATTATATAAATATTTATAAAAATAGAATAAATTTATAAAAAATATTATATAAATATTAATAAAAAAAATTAAAAAAATAATAATTTTAATTTAAAATTTAATAGATAAAAGAAATATAAAAATTCATAAAATTTAAAACAAAATAACAAACATGAAAATCAATAAAAATTATAATGTCTAAATAACAAACATGAAAATCAATAAAAAAATAAAATGTATCCATTTACTCGAGAGACACACAAACTTGAGATGCCACCTTTGTAAAGCATTTGACTACTGTGAAGGACCCACATCAAGTTTCACAACATTTTAGAGGTATTTTTAGCTTCTACTCTATGCTTGATTGTTAAAATGCACTTAATGACAAGTTTTGGGGTATTATGATGATGTAGATGTGATCAATGGAACTGAAGTTAGTCTTTTAGATAGATCACCCATATGACACTAAAGTTAGTCTTTTAGATGGATCACCCATGTGACACTTAAGTGTATTGGATTCGATTATTATTAATAATTATATAGCTTTCTCACCCTTAAGTGAAAAGGGTTGGGCCCTTTAGGCAAGTTTGAAAAGGAATTTGGTAACAAGATAGATGATGAAATCAACTTTTCATGGTGATAAAAGTGGGAGACCGATTAAAAGGTGCATCATGTAAAGTAGTAGAAGGCTAGTAAGGGGGCTTTTTGTAAAGTGCATTATGTAAAGTAGTAAGGTTCTCTTTGTTAGGTCATGCTTTTACATATAAATAGGGAAAATAAAGGTTTTGTAAATGGAAATGGTATGGTAAATTTTACAAATATATAAGTAAAACAAAGATTTTGTAAATGGAAATGGAAGGGTTGGGATTTTACAAATACATAAGTAAAACAAAGGTTTTGTAAATGGAAATGGTAGAGTTGGGTTTTTACAAATACATAGGCAAAACATAGGTTTTGTAAATGGAAATGGTAGTTATCACAGAATGGATATGAATGGTCGCTAGAAAGTTGACTTGTTTGTTGGGATGTTTACATCACAATTTCATAGATTTTTAATGTTTAAATGTGTGTTTAGAGATTTTTGATATTATGTTTGGACATTAGAGAGTTAGCTTTGTTTATTGATACATTCATATTACAATTTCAATTTTTTTTAAATATTATAACAAATATGTATGGGTTGTATTGTGATTGGGAAGCCTATTTCACAAGGTAAAAGAGATTTCTTATACATTAATTTAATTAAATTTGAAAAGTTATATATATATATATATATATATATATATATATATATATATAACATTTAATCATGATTTATGTGTGTATAATGCATAGAGGTGTAGAATGGATATTGCGAGATGTTTATATAGTTTAGATAATTGGAACTAAAAGTTTTACATTTGATTTTTAATTATTATAAAAAATATAGATTCATTTTTAACCTTGCATTAAGGGAAGTGAGGTGTTGTTTTGCATCAAGAAGATAAATCAGATGTTCTTAAAAGAATATGATTATGGGTTGTATAATTTTTTTTAATGAAAAATTAAACATATATGCACATGTTACACCAAGAGAAGTAAAATGCTCTTACAATGTAGTAAGGTGATAAMTTGTAACAAATGTGGGTTGGGTGAATGATAATATATACATAAACTAATATGATTAGAATTTTGATATTTGATTTTTTAATGAATCTTTAATATTATATTTAAAGTAATAAGAAGTTTGTATTTATATTTTTTTAATGCTAAATCAATTTGGTGTAATTAAGATAATTTTTTTATAAGTTTTTTTTTTTTTATGTTTTATTTTTTTTTAATATAGAACATAAAAAAAAAACCTATAAAAAAGTCATCTTAATTATATCAAATTTATTTATCATCAAAAGTTAAAAAATATAAACCCAAACTTCTTATTACTTGAAAGATAACATTAAATATTCATTAAAAATCAAATATCAAAATTTATCAAAATTCTAGTCATATTAAATTAGGTATATATTATCATTCACCTAACCCACAATTATTACAAGTTATCACCATGCTACATTGGAAGAACACTTCACTTTTCTTGGTGGAACGTGCGTATATATTTTTAACTTTTTGTTGAAAAAAATATACAACTCATACTCATATTCATTTAAGAACATCTCATTTATCTTGATGCAAAACAATGCCTCACTTCCCTTAATGCAATGTTAAAAATGAATTTATATATTTTTTTAATTAAAAAAAAAACAAATGTAAAACTTTTAGTTACACCTATCTAAACTATATGAACATCTCATAATATTCATTCTACACCTCTATGCATTATGCACACATAAATCATGATTAAGTTTTTCATATATATATAACATTCTATAACCATATAAAATACTTTTCAAATTTAATTAAATTAATGTATACAAAATCTCTTTTACGTCATGAAATGGGCTTTCCAATCACAATACAACCCACACATACTTGTTAAAGTATTTAAGAATATTTGAAATTGTGATGTAAACTTGTCAACAAAGAAAGCTAACTCTCCAATGTCCAATCATAATATCAAAAATCTCCAAACACACATTAAAGCATAAGAATCTATGAAATTATGATCATAAACATCCCAACAAACAAGCCTACTTTCCAATAACCATTCATATACATTCTACAATAACTACCATTTCCATTTACAAAACCTTTGTTTTACCTATGTCTTTTTAAAAGCCCAACCCTACCATTTCCATTTACAAAATCTTTATTTTACCTATATCTTTGTAAAAGCCTAACCCTACCATTACCATTTCCATTTACAAAACCTTTATTTTGCCTATATATTTGTAAAAGTCCAACCTAACAAAAAGCCCCTTACTACTTTACATAATGCACTTTACAACAAAGAGCCCCTTACTACTTTACATGATACACCTTTTAATCGATGTCCCACTTTTATCACCATTAAAAGTTGATTCTATCATCTATGTCTTTACAAAATTCCTTTTCAAACATGCCTAAAGGACCCAATCCTTTTGTCGCTTAAGAGTGAAAAAGCTGTAATAATAATCGAATCAAATACACTTAAGTTTCGTATGGGTGATCCATCTAAAAGACTAACTTCAGTTCCATTGATCACATCTACATCATCATAATACCCCAAAAATTGTCATTAAATTCATTTTAACAAACAAGCATGGAAGCTAAAAATACCTCTAAAATGTTGTGAAACTTGATGTGGGTCCTTCAAAGTAGTCAAATGCTTTAGAAAAGTGGCATCTCAAGTTTTTGTGTCTCACGACTAAATGGATATTTTTTATTTTCATGTTTGTTATTTTGTTCTAAATTTTATAAAGTTTTATATTTCTCTTATCCATTAAATTTTAAAATAAATTCATTTTAA
>JZKD02S1917392.1:37647-53001 GCA_000966675.3 Picea glauca
ATTGCTGGGTAGACCATGGCAATATGACAGGAATGTGATTCATGATGGGAGAATGAACACATACACCCTAGAGAAGAATGGGAGGACTCACATGTTGCTTCCAATCAAGGATAAGAAGGTGAAAATGAAAGTAAGAAACACAGTGCTTCTCATGAGTGGGAAGGAACTTCTTACAGAGGTTAAGAAGAAGGAGGATCCACAGTTCATCGTGGTCAGGAAACCAAATATTGTTTTGACTAGCACAAGAGTGGATGATTTACCAGAAGAAGTTCAGGAACTGTTGGAAGAGTTCACTGACATAGTAGTGGACGAATTACCTCGTTCATTGCCACCAATCAGAAGTGTGAGTCATCATATTGATCCCATACCAGGAGCCAGTTTTCCAAACAAAGCCACGTACAGATTGACACCGCAAGAGAATGAAGAGGTTAAGAGGCAAGTCCAGGAGTTGTTGGACAAAGGTTTGTTCAGGGAAAGCTTGAGTCCATGTGATGTTCCAACAATACTCAGTCCGAAGAAAGATGGAGGCTAGAGGATGTGTACTGACTCGAGGGTGATTAACAAGATAACCATTAGGTACAGATTTCCATTACCAAGGATGGATGATCTGATGGATTGCTTAAGTGGAGCAAAGTATTTTTCAAAGATTGATTTGAAAAGCGATTATCATCAAATCCGCATGAGAGAGGGTGATGAATGGAAGACATCATTCAAAACCAATGAAGGGTTGTATGAATGGCTTGTTATGCCATTTGGCTTAACAAATGCGGTGAGTACCTTCATGAGGTTGATGAACGAAGTCATGAGGGAGTTCATTAGAAAATTTGTTATCGTATATTTGGATGACATACTGGTTTTCAGTAAAATAGTGGCAGAGCATCTGAAGCATTTGACTACAGTGATGCAGAGATTACAGTAGGAGAAGTTGTTGACAAACATGAAGAAGTCCTCATTCATGAAGACAGAGCTCATTTAATTGGGGTTCGTTATTTCAGCAAATGAGTTGAGGATGGATCCAGATAAGGTGGAAGTAATCAAGAATTGGCCATCACCGAAGAATATCTTTGAGGTGAGAAGTTTTCACGGATTGGCTAGTTTCTACCGGAATTTCATCAGGAATTTCATTGGAATTAGTGCAACGATGATGGACACAGTGAAGAAAAGACACAAGTCTTTTCACTGGACAGAAGAATTTAAGAATATTTTTAATCTGTTGAAGAGGAAGATCGCGAAACAACTAGTTTTGGTGTTGTCGGATTTCCAAAAGACATTTCAGGTGAAATGCGATGCAAGTGGATTTGCAATTAGGGTAGTCTTGAGTCAAGAAGACAAGCCAATAGCATACTTCAGCGAGAAGATGAATGAAGCGAAAGTCAAATACTCCACTTATGATAAGGAGTTTTATGCTATTATCCAGGCATTGAAGAAATGGAGACATTACTTGATCCCGAAAGAATTTGTCTTATACAATGATAATCATGCATTGCAGTTTGTGACTCAACAGGAAAAGTTGAATCAGAAACATGTCAAATGGGTGGAATACATGCAAAATTTCACTTTTGTGATTAAACATATTTTTGGTACTGCTAACAAAGTTGTTGATGCTTTGAGCAGGAAGTGTTTGCTATTGCAGGAGTTCAGAGTCAAAACGTTAGGTTTTGATGATCTCAGGGACATGTACGCAGATGATCAGGATTTTAAAGAAGCGTATGAAGCAAATGAGAGTCCAATTCTCAGGGACAGAAGCCAGTGGTTAGAATACATGATCCAGGAAGGATTATTGTTTAAAGTTAATCAACTGTGTATTCTGAAATGCTCCATGAGGGAGAACTTACTAAAGGAGAAACACAGTGGAGGATTGGCAGGGCACTTTGGTCATGAAAAGACATTCGCGAAGCTGAATGAGTCATATTTTTGGCCAGGAATGCGAGTAGACGTCAAGAGATTCGTGGACAGATGCAGAATTTGTCAGCATTCGAAGGGAAGGAAGCAAAATGCGGGGTTCTATCAACCATTGCCCATACCCGAAAGGATGTGGGATGCAATTAACATGGAGTTTGTATTAAGGTTTCCAAGAACACAAAGAGGTTCTAATTCAATATTTGTGTTGGTGGATAGATTTTCCAAGATGGCACACTTCATTCCATGTCAGAAAACCAGTGACACAACTCACATTGTGAATCTGTTTTTCAAAGAAGTCATTCGACTTCACGACTTACCAAGAAGCATAGTTTCGGATCGAGATACAAATTTCATAGGACACTTTTGGAGGACCTTATGGAAGAGTTGGGAACTAACTTGTCATTTAGTTCATCTTATCATCCTCATACAGATGGACAGACAGAAGTGGTGAACAGAAGTCTGGGAGACTTGTTGAGAAGCCTGGTGACAGAACACCACAGCCAGTGGGACAACATATTACCACAGACAGAGTTTGCTGATAAGAACTCAATTAATAGGAGCACAGGGCAGAGTCCATTTCAGATTGTCTATGGCATGCAACCAAGGGGAATTTCTGAACTAAGAGATTCAGAACAGATTGCAACTAGGAGCGCTAGTGCAGAAGATTTCATAGAGGCAATGAAAGAACTTCACAGCCAAGTGAAGGAGTGACTGCAGAATTCAAGCCAGGAATACAAACGTAGATCAGATCAGCACAAGAGAAAACTTCAGTTTGAGGTTGGTGATTTGGTTCTGGCACATTTGAGGAAAGAAAGGTTCCCAAGAGGAACATATAATAAATTGAAGATGAAGAAAATCGGACCATGTAAGGTCTTGAAGAAATTTGGGGCGAGTGATTATAAGATTGATTTACCCGATGGGATCAAAATTTTTCCGATATTCAATATCTCTGATTTGTACCCATATAAGGCTGAGGAAGCAGGGATAGGAGATGAGCAGCCAGTGATCTAGTGGACAAAGCAGATGCCAGTTGCAAATAAGTCGCAGATGGAGCGCATACTGGATAAAAGAGTGAGCAAGAAGACCAAGCGGAAAGAATACTTTGAATATTTGGTCAAGTGGAAGGGCCATCCAGTTGAATATGCTAGTTGGGAGACTGAAGCAGAGATCTAGAAGCATGGACAGACCGTGCATGAGCTCATGGATAGGAGCCCATGAAATTTTTCAAGCCAGGGAGTATGATGCAGGAGCATCTTAAGCGAGCCAGCACAGAGACAACAGACAGTTGGACAAGCGCCAGCGTAAATTTTGAAATTACCTTGAAATTGATGCACCATCTTAAATAAGATAATTAAGAAGGAGCGCCTTTGTATAGTGTAAACGGACCTTGATCGATTTCTCTCGTCCTTAGTAGGTAGGAGGCATTTATAGTAGTTAATGCAGGTAGATAGAATTTAATTATCGATTAGACAATTTTAGAGCGCAAGAGGGAAACGGGATATAGACACCCTCCTTGTGTATTGTATTATTAGATTGGGAAGAGAGCATAGAAGAGAAGTAGATATCTATGTGGCAGACTCCATGTACAAAAGTTCTAAATTAATACAAAGAAAGTTGTGATTCAGACTCATGGTGTTCATATATTCTCTGTGTATGCATCTTTGAATGTTATGCTCATGAATGGTTTACTCTTTCTGTCATGAAATTGCTTTTATGCTATGTATGAATGATTTCTTGTTGAATGTCTAAAATCTGAGAGGAAAGAGGAGAGGAATGAGTTTCAATTGTTTCTCTACCTGAGCAAGAGTTCCTGCAAGGAGTGCAGTTGAATTGTCTACAAGGAGTGCGTCAACAAGGTGTTCAGAGGTTCATCTTTGAAGCTCAGGAGGGATAAATTTTGTTCTCATTCACCCAAAAAGTGTAGTTGGGTAAAGGAGTCCTGCAAGGAGTGCGCAGGCCGGGTGAAGTCTTAGGGTTGTGGACCTAAGTGAGGTATTGAGAGACTGCCACTGCAGGGGTGTGCAGAGTCAAAGGATTTCAACACTTAGAAGTGTTTGAAAGTCTATCGCAAGGAGTGCGTGCAAGGGTTTTCTAGAAGACGCAGAGTCGTGGGGAAATTCAGAGGGATTTGAACCTTCGAAGTGACCGAAGGAAAGCGTAGAAATTTCGGACCGTAGGAGGACGAGTTCCACAGAGAGAAACACCTTGGTTATTAGTGCAGAGTCCTCAGAGTAAAGCCATATGGTCGGAGTTCTCAGTGGAGAAACCGCGAAGTCTCGTGGGCTGTTAGATCTTGCGGAGGAGCAGGGAAGTTACGGCGAAAGAGTCGAAAGGTTCTAAGCTCAGGAGGAGTAGGACCTTAGATCCGAGCCATAAGGGTCATTGGATTTACACGTGGATTCTTGTATCGGGATTTCATGGGTTGAAATTCCGTAAACATTGCAACGAGAATCGCGATATCCCGAATTGCGAAGTCCTAAAATCTAAGGGGATTGTATGGGCCACAATAGAGTCAGTAAGAGGACATGTGGCGCACCATTGACACGGAGTCAACTCCGTTGACGGTTTCGGAGTTTCGCGGGGTGAAGTTCCGAACCCTTGGCATTAGGATTCGTGATATTGCGAAGTCCGAAGTACTGATGAAGTGAAGTGGCATTGAAAAGTCAAAGCTCACGAGTGTATCGGAGTTTCAGAAAATCGAGATTCGGGAGTCGAGGAAACAAGTTTCTCGACATTGCGATCGCCGAAATCGCGATAGGAAAAATCCTGAAAGGAAAAAAGGAAAGGTCAACGTTGACTATTTCGGGTTTCGGGGATTCGAAAGACCAGTGCTTGACCACTGGATTCACGAAGTTGCGAAGTCCGATCTCCCGAGTGTAAAGAGGGGATCCCGTGAGAGTTTGTTGTGGGTGAAGATTTCCCGATAAGGAAATAGAAGAGTCATTTAGAGTTCTTTGGGCCAGTAGCAAAGGAAAGATCCTATGTTAACGTGGACCTTCCGACCTGCGGGTTGTGGAGGGAGCGTGCGTCGACGTCATCAACGCACTCCTTGTGGACTTTCACTACACTCCTTGCAGGAATTCTACGGAAGAGAAACAATTGAAAGTTATACTTCCCCTTTCACAGACTTCATACGTCCAACATGAAATCACAAGCATACATACACAACATTGAAACAAATGCATAACAGAGTATATAAGAAAACTGTAAACATACCATTCAATAGATGCAAACAATAATCATGATACACCATGAAATTGGATCAAAGCATTCTTATATTAATTCAAGTGCTTCTGTACATGGATTCAATAGTGACAACTATCTACTTATACAACTTCTACAACCTTTGTTATTCTCTGCTCCCTTGTTCTCTTGCTCTATAGCTACTAACTTACTTTGAGAATAATAATACAATAGAATACATATGAGGGAGCTTTTTCGAGTTTTCCCTCCTACAACCTCAAGCTATCTAATCAAATTAAAGCCTACAACTAATTTACATTCATTACATTAATTGCGTACAACCAGCAGATGAGAGAAAACACTCAAGATCTGTGTTACAATATCCAAATCATAAAAGAAAATATATCTTTTCCATATATTACATTAATGTCTCATCTTTTCAAATTCAAAACATCTTCAAAATGCACGATGGTGCATATCCAGATGTCCTCCACTTGCGCTTTCTTGCGATTCTCCTACATAAGTACTCTACAACTGAATCCTTCTATGGGACAATCTTCTTAGCAAAGGCAAGGCGGGTCCTATCATTTGTTTCCTCTACAATGAGAGCGATGAATATGTCTATCACATTATGGTAGCATGTTACTTTTCAAAAGAGGTATAAAGTGCAACACATTCGATGGGAAGATGTTCGCTACAGAAAGGTGGTTCCCTAGAGAAAGCATGGAACTCCTGGCTTGGGACTCATGGAACACCTTTGGAGCTAGAAATTATCTTGTTTCATGTGATGTGAGAATTGTGGGTAACATGAAACATAATGATTTCTAAAGACAAAGTACCATCCCCATTCAAATCACTATACATGATTAATTAGTTAATGATGTCTTAGGATCCAAGTAATCCTTCCTCCCTTATTAAACATGTCCTCCAATAAAAAATTAACCATAGCATGATCCCTCACAACTTCTATGATGAATCCTCAAAATGAAACCTAGGCAAAAGTGGGGTAGGGGGAATCATATTCTATGTTGGCTACATAATGTCTTTCCAAAGAGGTACAAGACTCCATACAAAGAATTATGCTGAGATCATTATCTTGATCGTAGTGGTATTTTTTGCATTTGAAGTGGGGACTCAAAACATTCATATCTCCATTTATTTGAAGTTGGTTTATGACTAGATGAATTAATTTTCTTAATGATCCCATGTTATCCTCTTTTTTCCAATGGATCAGGCACAATCTATGCTACCAATCCTTCTATCCATTCACATCTCCCACATTTTCAAAGAACATAACTTAGCAACAAACACTTTGGAAAAGTAGGCATGACAATTGGATGAAGGTAAGCCAGTTCTCATATACATGGATGAAAATGGATCCAGCTCCAAGTGGGAGAAAATTATTACTTAATGTTATTTATGAAATCTATCTATGGATGCCACTAATTTTAAACTACTTCTTATTAATAGTATATTTTCAAAAGTTCTCACGTTAAGGTGTATATGCCTCCCATTTCAAACTATGTTAAATATATTATGTATATGCCTCCCATTTCAAACTATGTTAAATATATTATGTATGTGTCTGATAAACATGAATCTGTTATTAAACATAAGTCTAACAATTTTTAAGACAAAAAAAACTTGATGTGGAAAATATGTGAGAGCTAGTTTTGGATATAATTTTCACCATTAAGTGGAATATATGTATGTATGTATGTATGTATGTATTCAAGAGAATTGTTTTGCTAATTTATTTCATTTGGTGGTCAAAATTACAAATTACATATAGAATTAGCACTCAAAGATTATCTACATCAAGCTTCGTGTCTTGGATATACATACATACATTGATAATGGTTTTATATGTCCTTGAGAATTTCATATTATGCTATAAAATCTTTAGCTAAAAGGAAAAACATATCAAATGGTGCTTTTTTATGTATATGTGAATGGTTTGCCTCAAATTGTATTCATAACTATATAAATAATTAGAGAATAAGAGAAAATGAATATATTATAAAGAGGTCATTAATCCTAATCTAGAAGACCAAAAGTATCTTTATTTTATAACTAGTCTAAAGAATAAAATCAATATTACATAAAAACTAGCTCCCATAAACTCCATAGTGAAACATGGTGTTGGACAATTCTTAAAATGATGTGAGATGGAAGAATTCACCACCTTTGTGATACTAAGAAGGTGGAAGATGAAAAGAACTTTATCTTACAAGATCATGTGTATGCCCATGTTAAATCCCAATTTCAAAATATTTGTAACAATATTAACCTTCAGAATATGTTAACTTATTAAAACTAAAGAGATTTTAAAAAGCTTCTCTCCAAGTTTTTTAAGTGTAAAAATAAAATTTTAAAACAAAACAATTAATTCCTTCACCATTTTTCTTAAAATCTAATAAACAAAAATTAATCTAGTGGATGGTAACAATCATTATCAACTTCATCAATTACTTTCATAACTCTATATATACACAATTATATATGCATAAAATAATTTTTTCTTCTAATTTTTTTTAATAGAATATTTCATCGGGTATTGTAATCGAGAATATTAGAAGATAATGTAAAGCCAAATTTGTTTCTTGATACTTTATAAGTTCAAAAGATTTAAGATGTTTTATAATTGTATGTGTACAAAACCACATCCACGGGTGAATGCTATTTACTAGCTTGATATTATAGAAGGTTGAAATTATATTTACTAGCTTGTGAATCCTATTTACTAGCTTGATATTATAGAAGGTTGAAATTATTTACGTTCTAGAAGGTTGAATTATTTAACATGTTTTATTATTACAGTGGTACAAAACCACTTAGCATAAGGAAACGATAGGAAGGTAATAAAGAATCATCATATTTAAAAAAAATTATTATATACCTATAATATAATAGGTATTTTCTTCCTTATGTATTTACACTAAGGTTAATATAATAATTATTTCAATAAAATAATATAATAAATTAAAATGATTAATTTATATTTAAAAATTTAATAAACAAAAATAATCTCAATGGATTCACCATCTAACAAATAATTTATCATAAAATCCAAAAAACTATTGACTAATGTTTACATCATTCATTTTTAACTTAAATGATTTTTTTTTTTAAATAAAACAAATTTATAATAAAATTATAATAAAGTTACAATTATCAAGACTAATATTTACATGATTTTTTTTAAGTTATATGATTGTTTTTATAAATAAAACAAATTTATAATAAAAATATAAAAAAATTACAATTATCAAGTAAGTAAGGAAAGATTAGCATAATCTTGATCAAACCACTCACAAGATATAATCTTTTTAAAAGCCAATCAAAGATTACATATACTTTTCAAAAATAAAAAATTCCTACATATTGACATTTGATGTAGAGAGAAAGAGATCATGTAGAGCCAATCCCAAGTCTTAAAATTCTCATAAGGTGGTTAATTATTATCACATTTATGGAAGGTAGAAAAATTACAACTATGGGAATCATCCATAATCCAACCATAGACATCTATAAAGTGTAAACCTTAAACATCCATAAAACAAGAGTTCTGGAATAGAGTATAGCAAGTAAACATAAGTTGAAGAAATATCAATCAAGGCTTAGTCATTGGCAATGATGGATTCCTTTGCATTATTACCAACAACACCATTCTCCACACCATATAGGATGACCAAAATCTTATGAATGTCATCCTATAAATGTCCTACTTAATCTTTAACATTTCCTCTTGAGTTCAACAAGTATCAAATCCAAGGCTTTTCCCTTCTTCCCTTGGCTAGCACCATCCTTTGGGTATCCTCCATAACCATAGCCACAAGCTCCTTGATATTCCAAAATAGGGTAGAGGTGTGAGAGAATAGGGTTGTGTAGATGTCCATTGATGATGAAATCCTCATCTTCCTTAGCACAAGCCCTTAGTTTCCCTCTATATTTCTCTGCCAAAGAAACTATATTTTCAATAAATTTCTCTAGAAACCTAGAAGTGGAATTCCCCTCATAGATAACATCATTATCCTTATTCTTTCAAGGAATGGTATACTAGAGTATAACATAATCACCTTTCTCAAATCCATTAGCCACTTGTATTATTCATTGAGTGTGATTGAGGAGGGGTACCTAACTTGTTTTTTAGGGCATTCATAGGTTATTTTGAGGCTAGGTTTGGAAACAATACGCATCCCCAGTTTTTGGTTTTTTCTATTTTTCGTCCTCTACTCCATATCTCATAGGATTATTCCAATTTTGAAGGGTCATCATTTCCTTGAGCCTCAACCACCTCCCATCTATGAAAGAACCTCGGGAAGTAGAGTTGAGGGTGGGGACTTTCCTTATTCCACACAAAGTAGAGTTCATGAAATCATTTCTAGAAAAGACCATAACCAAGTAATCCCTTTGGTCTCTAAGAAATTATGTTTGAAGATACTTGTTGAGTCTCCTTTTTTTCACCTCCAATTACCTTATCTTTCCCATATCGTGACGAATTTTTCTTAATACCTATGCACTTTTTTCCTATTTTCCTCAATAGACATGTCCTTTAACCATTATTGTGTACCTATGAGGTAATTGATGTTTAATCATAATTTATGCTGATTTATTAATAATTAGGATTGAATATTTGATGTTTAATAACTTTCTAATTACTTTGGATGGTTCAAGCAGACTTCATGACAACAATTCCTATTGCTGAGATCGTCTGGTACCTGTTGTTAAGTTCATCTGATACCGATTGTTACGCTCATCTGCTACCGACTTGTATGATTGTGTGCATACGATACCGATTGTTACAATTGTCGAGTATCGACTTGTATGACTGTGTGCGTTCGGTACCAAGTTATGCAGTTGTGTGCATCCGATACGTGTTCTGAATTCTCATGCTTGGTTGTTGCAACAAGATTGTTCTTGATGATTCCAAGGCATTTGTTGGATCAAACATTCTCTGTTCATTGGAGACCATGATACATTTCATCACTCATGCACTTCGTGTCATAAGGATGAAATCGTTCCCTTAAAAATCGATGTATCATCCAATTGTTATAATTATGCAAATATTTGATGTTATCTTCAAACTTGGATTGTAACAACAACTTCTCTTTAAACAGAGAGCCTTGTAGATGATAGGATATACAGAGATAAAATAATGCACAATTATGCTATAAGTTTGGTTCTGAAACAACTGTGGATTGTACCTCCATTTTTCTAAAGTAATGATATAATTTTGTTTATGGACTACATGTGTGCGTTTACATCTTCTATACTATATGTTTCTCTTAAGGGTTGGCTTGTTGTTACAGTAAGGGCCCACTGACCCAATCAAGGTAATTCTCTCTATAATTAATTGTGAATATGATTCTGGTTTTCTGCGTGTGTGAACAGAGTAATTTCATGTTTTATTACAACATTTAATTCCTTCCTTGTTATGTTCCAGTGATGCATTTGGTAGCAAGTCATATGGGTGTGTCGTAAGTTTGAGTAAGAAAGATTTTTTTGTATAAATTGACATCTTTGCATGAGTATGCAAGAACAATCATTCAATTTAAGTGCTTTAGTGTTTTGTCTATACTAAATGTTGTAGTGTGTTTTTGTTCTAGAAATATAAGGATGGGTTGGATCTCCATATTTCACCATACATGAGCCTGTAATGGAGAATTCCACCATACTTATCTTTCATTTCCATAATTGATTAGATTACACCTTGCAAACAAAGGAACAATTAAGACTTCCATATCTCACCATACATGCACTTATAATGAAATGTTTTACCTTGCCTAATAATTATTTTAAACTTGATTAAGTTTCTAGAGTGTTAATTATTGTTTGTGTGGTTTTCCCAGGAGATAGAATCATAGTTCATCTTTAAATTTCATGAACCAGCAATGAACAGGTCCATCACCTCAGAAAGAATTCTAGATTATATGTTTGTTGATCAATTTTTCTTTCTGAATTTTAAATTGTGCGGAGAGTGTTATTTGAAAGGTGTGAAAACTGAGTATTTGGTTTCGAAAGTGTTTTCTTACATAGACTATACTCATAAGACATAAACAATTATCTGTTATCAGTACATATAGTACATCAACTCTATTTATTATGAATCCAGATTGACATATTAAATGATTGCAATATATTAAACATATAATTGCACCAACATTTTGGCGTCGTTGCAGGAGAGTTGTAAATGGTAATAGGTAGTGTTTGAATTAGATTGATTTTATGGTTTTGGAGTGGTTTTAAGGACGTCCTGAGGGTGGGGAGAAGATGGTAAGACGTGAGGGAAGATCACACACATCCACTTTAGTGGGGTTTCTCCAAAGTCAGGTTGTCCTCTTACCTTCAGTAGTTGAATTTTATGTGAGTTAGTATTTAGATATTCTTTTTATGCATAAACATAGAGATAGAAAAGGTAGATTTGTTGCATCTAAAATTGCAAAAAATTCAAGAAAACCCCCCAAAGTTATAGAAAAATCAAGAAAAAAACCCCATACTAACTCAACTAATGTTTATGTAGGAAAAATCCTCAAAGGGGAGAGTTCAAAGGAAGTAATTGAAACTGCAACCAAAGGTCCTAAATCTGAAGCTATTGTTCATGTTGAAAACATATTACAACAATAAAGAAGGGAAGCATTGGTGACCCAATCAGAAGGAAGAGTTGGAAAAGAGACAGAGGTAGTGGTAGAAGAGGTTGAATCTTCCATTGGAGCAACACACAAAGTATTGGAACAATTGGATATACCAACCAACCCAGGGGTTGAACCATCACTTAGTGGGGAGACATCACCAATAGCCTATAACGTTCTATTTGGAGATATGGTAGATGAAGAGGCAAATGAAAACAATGAAACAAAGACATTTAGATTCCCAATATTATACATTACCAGAGATGTTTCTATGAAGAATATTCCGTTGTCATCATTACCTCACTTCCATGGTATGTCAACAGAATATCCTGATTCATTTTCGTTTGAATTTGATATACTATGCATGAGTTATAATTACACTGATAGTGCACAAAAACTAAAACTCTTTCCAGCCACACTTAAAGACTCAACATTAAGGTGGTTTATGAGCCTAGGAGAGCACACTATCTTATCTTGGGATGGTATGAAGGAAAAATTCCTCCAGAAATATCAAGACTATTACAGACCTAGAGATGTTAGGAACGACATATTTAAAATGCTACAGTCTAAGGAGGGAGTTAGGAAGATTACCTAGAAAGGTTCTTATATAACTATCAAAAAATGAAACAATTTGCCTTGGACACAGCCACAATTAGGACCATCTTCGTAAAAGGTATAAGGGATGAATGTATTGAGGTACTAAACCTCATGAGTTCTGGGGATGTATCTCAGAAGCCATTCACAAACATTGTAGAGTATTGTAAAAGGTACTCTCGCAGCTAAGCCAAAACAGGAAAAAGTGCAAGGGATCCTATGGGTAGAACTACCAAAACTGCTCCAAGAGGTGTTACAAGGATAGAATTAGGGAATCTGATTGAAAACTTCAAAACATACATCCTAAACACAATCAACATCCAGATAGATACTATGAAAATAAAAAAGAAACAAGAAGAAAATGTTATTTAGCAATTTTCTATCCTCGATGTAGGAAGAGGAACCCTGAAAAAGAATGTCCCATTAATGTCATTGAAATCTGTGGGATTTGTACAGAACGTCACCCTACCAATGAGTTCCCTTATTTAACTATACTAAAGGAAATTTTCAAGGGAGGGGGAGAACCTCAGGAAACATCATATCCCCCCAAGAGAGCATGGAGACAACAAAATCCTAATATGTTTTACGACCCTACCACACAATACTCACAACAACAATGGATTCCTCCAATGACTTATTCTCTATGGACACATCATGAGACACAAATACAACCTTGGAAACAAGGATGGAGGGGCCCTTCATATGGGAATGTTCCTTTTCAACCACCAACTCTTCCTACTTACCCACAATATACTTCAAATATTTCCCAGTTGTTACCAGAATTTAATCCACCTGCCTTACTTCCACCTTCCCAGCTGCAACAATAACTCACCTTGCCTTTGAACCCAAATCAACAACAAAAAATGCAAGCTACACCTAATCCAAACCCCCCTCAGCCTACCCCTATTCCTACACAACCCATCCCTAATCCAAACATTAGGCCTACTCAACCTATACATAATATTGAAGTACAGACTTTCCCAACTTATGTAATAACTCCTACTTCACTAAATGAAATTCAATTGAGATCTCGGAAATTCTTTAATAAACCAAATTCTATAGTGGTTATTCAAGAATGAGAACACATAGATGACCAACCCTATGAAGAAGAAGACATTCCTGTACAAGAGGAAATTCCTCCTCACACTCCTCAACCATCAGAAATACCTTAGGAAAATAATGTTCCACCCTATCCAGAAAGGTTACTTGTGAAGAAACTTGAGGTACCTCTAAGACATGACTTAGAAGATAAACTAAGGAATATATGTGTAAAGATACCCTTACTCCAAGCCATTAAATATATTCCTATGTATGATAAAATTATAAGGGATCTTTCCATAAAAAATCTCAAAAATAAGAGGAAGGAACCTCCTGTTATACAAGTGGTTGGACAACTATCAGAATTTATATTAAAAGTTCCATCCAAATATAATGATCCAGGAAACCCAATGGTGACTGTAGAAATTAATGGTATTTCTTTGTCAAATACATTTATTGATCTAGGAGAAGAAATAAATGTTATTACTGTTGACACTATGCGTATGCTGCAACTAAATCATTTAAGGCCAACACAGACCTTGTTGGAATTGGCAGACAAATCAATCATCAACCCAACAAGAAGCCTAGATGATGTAACAATTACGTTAGCTTCTTGGGAGTATCCTGTGGACTTCTTGGTAATTCATTCAAAATCTTCCAAACCTGGACATCTAGTTTTTCTTGGCAGACCTTGGTTGGCCACTACTAATGCATTTATTAGTTTTGGGTCTGGGGAGATGACAATTTCTAATGGTACCCACAGTCATAAACATGTTCTCTTTCCTCCTTTCTAACTAGCCACTGAAGTTACGGTATGTCTGGAGAATCCTTATGGGGAGGAGAATTGCGCTCAAATCCTTTTAACACTTGAGAAAGCAAAGGGAGTTCAAGAACAAATTGAAGAACATATTTTAAGCCTATTTCTAGCCAATACAAATGCAATGAGTATCCTCAATATTTTCCAGAATTCACACATATTTTCAGCCTTGAGTTTCAGGAGGTTTGACATCCCTCCACTTATACATTATTTACTATATCAACAATAAGTGGAGAAGAGGATTCAGCTGTCCAGACTGTTGAAATCAGTCCTAGAAAATCCCTGTATATAAATTCTAGCCTAGAATCATATGAACAATAAAAATTGATCCAAATGATTCAAGGACAGTCCATTTCTTTTTCATAGGATTACTCTGATATGAAATGAATTCACCCTAATACCTGTATACACCATATTTACACCAATCATCAAATCAGACATGTTAGGGAACCCCAAAGAAGAATGAACCCAACCTTAAAAGACATAGTGAAAGAAGAGCTCCAAAAACTCCTACATTTGAATTTTATTTATCCTATTTCAGATAGCAATTGGGTATCCCCATTAGTTATTCTCCCTAAGAAGAATGACAAATGGAGAATTTGTGCATACTTTAGGGAGTTGAACAAGGCTACCTATAGAGATTATTTTCTCTTACCTTTCATAGACCAAGTCTTGGACACTTTGTCTGGGAAGAGGCACTTATCTTTATTAGATGGGTTTAGTGAGTATAAAATTTAAATGAAAGCGAGGATACAATTCTCTAATATTTATATTTATATTTTAAATAACTTGCTTAGTTGCATGCCATGGAAGATTTTAGGGGCTAAATTCCACCCATGGACTTATTATGCATGTTTTAAAAAAAAAGATTCACCAATATCATTTTTTTTTAATTAATTCACCCAAATTCTATAGGATAAAAGTATTTAACTCTAAAAGTGCTATTTTTTTCTAAAAATTATATAAAATCATTAAAATTTTGAATGCTTTTACAAAAGGATAGTAAAAATTTTTATGAATAGGATTTTTAAAATTAATAAAATCTGTCAACATTTATACACTTTAAAATGAACAGGGATTCTTAAAATTTTCGCTATTGCATAAATGAAGCTATTAACATTGAAATTTCAATAATTAGAAAGATTAAATATTGTTTAAGAAATTTATATCGAATGAAAATTGATGTCA
>JZKD02S1917392.1:56040-68479 GCA_000966675.3 Picea glauca
TAATTTCTTATCATTTCAATTTTACAAATTTATTTTTTGTTAAAATTGACTATCAAATTATTGAAATTGATTATCAAAATATTGAAAATGCAAATTCTAATTGAATAAATAAATTATAATTAATAAATAAATTGAACTAGGACTTAAAAACCTTTACCGCAACAAGGTTATGCAATCTATATATTTAATACATGCAATTTCATTAAACAAAAATCATTTTATTTTATTTTTTTTAAATATACACTATGTGTTTTTTCATATATATATATATATATATATATATATATATATAGTTCAACATCCTTGAGAGTATCATAAAAGGTTTCATGTATGGGATTAGGATATATGCTACTTGAAAGCACATGACCCCATTGTTATAGCCTCATTGATTATAGTAAGGGATGTTGGCTTTCTTCCAAATACTATTTAGGTTGGAACTTCCTTTTAGTCCTAGAATATAACCGAAAACTACTTTTGATTGGTTAAAATATCGTATTCCTCGAACGACATAAGGAAACAAGTTAAAGACAATAACAAATTTCTCCACTTGTGGAATAGGAATTATTAGATGTCTCTCCTTTTGTAATACAAAAACAAATTTCTCCACTTGGTTGTGCCTTATTACATAATATAAAGACAAATTTGTGGTGGATGTTTGGAAGACAATTTATATCTTTAAACATGGGGAACCGACAAATTCAAGAAAGAAAGTCATCGAGAAAAAAATAAACCAATAGAAAAGGTAGAAGAAGAAAGAGAAAAATAAAAGTTGTGTATGTCAAAGCGTAGGATTTTAGAAGAGGGAAATACAATTTCTAGTGGCATAGATGTCGTTATTGTTTCTCCTCCATCACTAGAAGCAAAGCGCAAGAGTTCATTAGAGAGAAATCCATACAATATCTCATCAAGACAGCTTGTTTTGGATGACTAGATGATGGAGGATTTGCTTGGAGCTGATTATACAATGGATGAAATTGTCAGGAAATGAAAGATGCTTCCACACTAATCCTAACAGAAGAGAAGAAGAATTTAATCAAGAATGTAAAGGACACAAGAAATCACATAGTACACCAATATTTTACCCTAGAACCCTTAACTGGGAAAACCAACATTCCTTTGAGCATTCTTCTCTCTTGTTGTCTTATTCAATATGAATAAAAGGTTACATGTCTAAACTTGGTCCACACCTAAGAAAAAATCAACATCATACCCTCTTGACTACACAAGAACAATCCTTTAGCCAATTTGGCTTACATATGCATGACCAACAACCTACATCTAAATATTTCTTTTAAGACTAGTTATTATACATTAACCTGCATTGGCCTTTACGGCCTTACAAAATGCCTCTTTATAGGATTTACAATAGGAAAAACCCTAAATATTGGCACCCAAAAAATTATTATAGATCCCTACATATCATTGGCTACAAATCTCATAAATATCGAGATTCTGTTACATTTGACTCCAAGTCGGATTACCAGTCGACTACTAGTCGGCCTTCATTTGATCTCTAGTCAATCGTCTCACACCCACACATCAACCTCTTGATGGTTGACTTGTCATCGATATCTTCGACTTCGACTTTTCTCGGTCGACTCCCTCGACCTTCGACTTGTTTTCAATCGACCTTGACCTTTGACCATTGTCGATCCACCTCGACCTTTGTCCGTCAATCAATATACCACGACTAGACTTTCACTGCAAATAATATAACAACCGAACATTCTCCCACCTGTTGTCTTCTTTTCTAAAATATGATATTCTTGAACTTTCATTCATAGAACTATGGAAGAAATTCCCATTGTTTCTCTGCACCAAGAGAACTTCACAACACTCACATACTTGGTCAATGATTCTGTTATTTTTTCCAACGTGTCTACTTTCTTCAGTATCACCTTATTACTTTCCACCATATCTCTCAAGAAATGGTATTGTACATCAATGTAATTAGTCTTCAAATGATAAGCATGGTTCTTTTCCATAAATATTATGCTTTGAATGTCGCAACTCACCTTCATAGCTCTCTACTCAAACCTGATTCCTACACACAACCTTTGAAGCCATACTGCTTCTTTTCTTCCATGAGTGGTTGCCATGTATTCAACTTCTGTTTTTGACAAGGCTATGACTGCATGTCACTTAATCATCCATCTTATTTCTCCAACGAACATTTTGAAGACATATCCACTGGTCAACCTCTGTCAATCAAGATCTCTAGCTTAGACAATGTTGACAAATCCATGTACATTTACTTTACCACTGTCACCTCTAGGTTTTCCTTGGTAGCATATAGCATAGTCCTTTGTGCCACACAAATACCTAAATACACTCTTGACATATTTACAGTGCTCCTTTCCCAGTGTCGACATGTACCTGCTCAACACTCCCACTGCATGGGAAATGTATGGTCAAGTGTAGATCATCACATACACTAGACTACCAAAAACAATTTCATAGGGAACACATGCCATGTACTCTATTTCTTCTCGTATCTTTGGACACTATTCGGTAGAAAGACTTGCTCCCATAGGAATTGACACCTTCCCCGGTTTGAAATCTTTCATGTTGAATTGTTTTAGAATTGTTTCAATATACTTCATCTTATTCAACCAGATATTTCTAGCAGCTCGATCTCTCTTAATATCCATTCCCATAATGAAGTTAGTTGCACCGAGATCTTTCATGTGTCACTTGGAGGATATTTTCTTATTCACCTCCTTTATTGTGTCCATGTTGTTTCCAATCAACAACATGTCATCGACAAACACAACTACATATATGAAACACCCACCTTCTTCCTTGGAATATATGTAGTGATCATATTTTCTTCTCATAAATCACAAACTAAGGATGTATGTGTCAAACTTATGGTACCACATCTTTGGCGATTACTTTAGACAATAAAGGGATCTTTTGAGTTTGCAAACTAACTCTTGTTTTCCATTTTCTACAAATCCTTCAGGTTGTTTCATGTAGATTTCTTCTTACAGGTCCCCATGTAGGAACAATTTATTCACATCCATTTTTTGTATCTCTAGATCGAATGTTGTAGCTAGAGACATTAGTTCTCTAATGGAAGTTAGTTTTTCAACAGGGGAAAAAATCTCACCGAAGTTGACCCCCTTGACTTGGGAATAACCTTTCGCTACCAGTCAAGATTTGAAATTCTCGACTTGTCCTGCGGAATTCATATTCCTCTTGAACACCCACTTGCTACCAATGGGATTTATTCCATTAGGTAACTTGACTAACTTCCATGTCTCATTCTTGTACAATTATTCCATCTCTTCGACCAAGGAGTCCTTCCAGGGATTACCCTTTGTCAAGTCAACTACCTCACCAACCAAATTGGGCTCATTATCGATGGTTGTTAATACAAATGTGGAATAGAAGTTAGGTGGAATATACCTCTCAACTTGTTTTATTATTATTTATGACCTCCTTACCACCAGATTTAGTTGTTCCACCTCTTCCTAAGATTCAGTCGACTCATCTAAATCATATTATTTGTTCCTTAGTTCAAACCTAAATGTATCAGGATTATTCTCGGTCTGAATAGCTTCCTCGGGCTCAGACTTACCTCTGACTTCTCTGAATACCACATATTGATTATACACTGTTCTCCTTTATGAATAATCCCAGAGCTTATATCCTTTCACCCCTTATTTATATCCATTGAAAATACATTTGACTACCTTCTTGTCCAGCTTGCTCCTCTTTTCCTTGGGAACATGCACAAAAGAATCATAGCCAAATACTTTGAGATGTGCCACTGAAGGCTTCTTACCATACCATACCTCATTTGTAGTCATGTTGACTAGCGCCGACGAAGGAGACATATTTACTAGATATCTTTCAATTTCAACCGCCTCCACCCAGAATTCTTGTGCAAGCCCAACACCATTGAGCATGATCCTTTCCTTATCCATCAAGATTTTGTTCATTCTCTTGGAAACTCCATTTTGATGTGGGGTATATCGTGTGGTATTTTTGCATTCTATGCCACACTGCTTACATAACTGATCAAATTATTTTCCATAGAATTCACCACCATTGTCAGTCCTCAACACTTTTATCCTATTATCTGTCTAGTTTTCTAAAAGAGCTTTAAACTCCTTAAATATCTCGAAAACCTATGATTTCTTCCTCAGAAAATATATCCATGTCTTCCTAGAAAAATCATCTATGAAGGAGACATAATACATGGATCAACCAAGTGAAGGCACTGTAACTAGGCCAAACATATCACTATGCACCAGTTCTAGAATCCCATTTGCCCTTGTCACTTCATATGGGAATCTCACTCGACTTTGTTTTCCATATATGCAATGTTCACAAAAATTGACTTCTAAAACAAAGTGAGGAAAACCTTGGACCATACCTTTTCTTTTCATAGCTTGAAGTCCTTTTTATAAAATGTGTCCCATCCTCTTGTGCCATAACCTGTCCAGGTCGATCTCATCATGTCTTTTTGAGTTAGTTTGAACCGACTTATCTCAAGTCGAGTTGATTTGTTTCGACATTGATTCAAGTCGAGCGACAGTCGAGTCTATTTTAGGAAAAATGTTGTTTTTTCATCCAGTCGAGTCAACATTCCCTAACAACTTGTACAAGGTACCAATCCGAACTCCTTTCATTAAGACCATCATACCTCTTACCATATTGCATGAATCCTTCTGAAACATAGTATTCACTCCTACATCACTCATCTTGCTGACAGATATCAGTTTTATTTCCAAACCCGAAACGTGTAACACACCTGGAAGGGTTATTTTCCTCCCATCCTGCAGTTTCAGTCGGAATCTTCCCTGCCCAACAATTCTTGACGCAGGCGAGAAGTGTTTCCTCCACTGCTCCAACTCACCCGCTCTCAGGATCGTTCACAATTCCCTTCTGATCCGAAGCAGCTCCTTTGATTCCTGCTGGAATCGCTGTGAAAATCCTGATCCACAGGCCTTATCTTCACCTGTCACGGCCCCTCCACCTAACCGTGATTATCCCTGACTCTCTCTCGGGGTTCAGGGTTTCACGCTTCCTAATGTCGAGAGTTTCTCACCTATCCAATCCTCGATTTCCAATGCTCCCTTTTCACGATAGCCCTCTTGGCTACAGGTCTTGGCCCATATGACCGTTAACACATGACTTCGGTCAAACCTCTCATCAGGGTTTCGGGGTTTTTGATGTCACAATGTTTACATTCACAGAATTCGCGATCTGTCGAATCCTGACGCGCCTCTGCTTCAGCTAGCCCTGGTCCACGTGACCGTTACCTCGTGACCGCAGCCTTACCCCGTCAGGGTTTCGGGTTTTGCAATTCCAAAGTGCATACGCTTACGGGATTCCCGATCCCTCGAATCCTGATCCTCCGTCAGGCTGACAACTGTCCTCCACTACGTCGTTGCCCTCCTTCTCTAGTGTGATGACAGCTGGCCCCCACTCATCGAGGTTTCACAGATCGGGATTTCAAGGTGCACGAACACCACATCCACGGGATTCCCAATTTCCCAATGGGACCAAACGCCGATGGCTCTCGATGATTTCCACCTGTCCCACAAATGGACAACTCTGATTGTATCGGGGTTTTCTCTACGGATTCCCTGACCTCTTTCTCATGGAGTTCCCGATTTGTCGACTCCCGATGATCCAAATGGAGTCCTCCCTTTTAGGATTTTTTTTTCCCAATGGCGCTGATCTCCTCCACATGCCCCTTCTCTGGTGGACGGTCTCGATTATGTCGGGATTTCAGGACTTTTGATGTCCTGGCTCCCTCGACCATGAGAATGTCGATTTCCCGATACACCAAAGTGTCGATGGTGCTCGATCTCCGCCACGTGTCCTCCGCCAATGGACGGACCAGATCCTCCGTCTGGATTTCGCGACTGTTGGTGTCCTGATTCTCACGGCCTCGAGAAGCCCAATTTCTCGATGGCCTATATCCCAATTACCTACCGGGACTTCTCTCCTCCTGCTCACGGGGTTAACTCTTGCGCAACTCCTGCAGATCCGATGGCTGTTGGGGATTCTGAGCAAGATCTAACAGCTCAGATCCCTTTCTCCTGTGTGCTCCCCCTATGCGCCTCCTGGACATGAAAATCAACGGTCCATATCCTCCCTTCTAGATGATATGACGGCTGCTCCTCCTGAGCTTCTTATCCTTGAATCCTTGGAGGATTCTTCAACTCCTGCACTCCTTGCAGAGTCTCCTCGTGCACATGCTAGTGCTGTCCCTCCTGAGCTTCTTCGGGCACTCAGACCCCTTGAAGGATTTCATCCTTCTTCTTCCTCCAGATGGAGAATAAAATAGACACCTTCCTGGCTATCCTTCTGCTTAATCAACCTCCTGCTGAGTCCTTCTAGGTTTTCAGCAACCTAGTGAAGATCCTTCAGTGGAATCTTCCTTCAGCTCACAGAACTCAAAGAGTTCTTTCCTTTCCTGTGCCTCCCTGCACACTGACTCGATGCCCTCCTGGCAGAGTTTCCTTCTCTCTACGTGCCTACGCACCTTCTTAATGCCCACCTGGCAGAGCCTTCCAGAATCCTCAGCGATTCTGCTTCTCCTTCCAACTTCTCAGCAGAGTTCTTCCTCCAACACCTCGTGCTTACGCTCAATGCCCACCTGGTAGAGCTCCACAGAACTTACAACAAATTTCTATTTGCAACTATGTTTCAACTACACAGACTTGCCTCCAGAGGTGTTCAGTAACCTCAAAGGTCTTCCTCCTGAGTTGTTGATCTCAGTTCTTGTGCCGCAGCATGTCTTTGTCTGACTCTGCAGAGTTCAGAGGTGCATCCTCTGTACACTGGTATTCAGAACCCGCAGCGTTCTATCACACCCTCTTGGCGTGAAACCTCAAATACCTTCAACCTAAAATCAAACACACTCCTGCAAATGCACAACAAAAGCATACATTCACAACATGAAGGACACTCACAGACATCCATACAATACAGAACATGTGCAGAAAAAACTGCTTCTATTATATTAACAATGGAAAATGCCTGTATTTTACAATGGTGTTCCTGAGCTCTCTCTAGCTCCTTTCAACTCTGCTCTACAACCATACTTACCCAAAATGAGATCTGAAAATCTCTTTTACCTGAGGGGCTCCTCAAGCGCTTCCCTCCAGGTCTACCTACCCTATTCAATTACAATAAATGGGTTGTCTAGTCCAGAATCTAGATCTAGATCTCAGCCATACAACACATTAATGGCTGATCTTATCTACAGCCTGCACAAAGGCACAGCTTCCATGGCTCACCAGCCTAATTAAATTACATTCAATTTCAAATTTAAATGAGGACTGCGCCTCTCTTTTAGCGTGCGATTTGAATTTGTTGGCGTGGCTGGCTGGCTGGCTGGCTGACGTGGAGAGATGCTCCTACATCAAACTCCTCAGCTGCAAAATCATGAGCTCCTACTCATGCGCTTCCCCTCTAAGCTGTTGGAAATCTTCCTGGATCCCAAATCATCCTTTGGAGCTGTTCATCTGCTCCATCTTGTTGCTGTCGCTTCTGCGCTACTGCTGATGCTTCTCTTCTGCTTAGCCTCTTCTTGCTGGCAGCCATTGTTGACCTCAACATCAACCTTCTGATCTCCTCGATCACTGCATCCAGCTGCTCCCATGGCTGGTCTAGTTTTTGTAGTCTCCCCAACTGCAAAATTTTTTGGCACATGGGTAGATCATCATGATCTCCCATGCCTCCTTCATCTGTTTCCAACTTCACCTGTTAGATGTGCATGCCCTGCACTTTTACCCTCTCTTCCAGGGCTTCAATTTGATCCCACAGAGCAACAAAGAAAATGTTGTCTGCTTCTTCTTCCTCTTCTTTTGCAACCTCCCATGTTGCAGTCTCTTCAGCTTCCTGGCTGAAAATATTGAGCCATTCCTCAGAATGCTCATCATCCTCTTTGTCTGCTCCTTCGGCTATCATCTCCAATGCTACAACTTCCTCAACTTCTTGGCTGAATATGTTGAGACATTCCTTCGAATGATAATTCTCTTCTTCTTGGGTAGCTTCCAAATTCTGCTCCAATTCCTCCCTGACAGTCATCGTCAGCTGTGACTGTTCTTCTACCGTTTCTACATCTACAACACAAATTTCTATCTCCTCCTGGGCACATGGTAGGAATACTCCAATTCCCCCAATCATCAGAATATCATCCTGATCTTCCTCCTCTCTTGCCAGCTGCACATGCTGATCCAAATCTATCTGCTCTGTCAGCTCCCCTGGCTGATCCCAACTCACTTCCGAGTTTATGAGACCCACAGATAGTCTCATCTGTTCATCCATGCCCACTTGGCGATATGGGATGCTTCCGCTGACCTCCTGGCAGACTATGAGATCAACCGATCCCATCTTCATCAGCAACCCCTGCTGAATTGAACTCTCCTCTGAGTCCACGAGGCCTTCAGGTGGTCTCAAATTCTCATCTCTGCCCACCTGGCAATCTAAGATGCTTCCGCTGCCCTCCTAACAGTCTTCAAGATCCTGCAGCGATCTCCTTTCATTGCCCAGTTGGCAATGTGAAATTCCCTGGCTGTCCTCATGACAGTCCATGAGACCCTCAGCTGATCTCAACTCATTGCCTAACT
Organism: Picea glauca; assembly: GCA_000966675.3. NCBI lineage: Eukaryota > Viridiplantae > Streptophyta > Pinopsida > Pinales > Pinaceae > Picea > Picea glauca. Next base: position 64,638 of record JZKD02S1917392.1, read on the forward strand.
GGCAAACTATAATTTTCTCTCTGCCCTCCTGGCAGTCCTTGAAATCCTCATCTGATCCCAATTCATCCTCTTCATCATCATCGAGACCTCTCCCCGTTTCTGGCTCACAATCATAAATCATCTCTTCCTCTGTGGCCTTGAGGTTTTCAGCATACCTCAACCATTCCTTTAATAGCCTGCGCTGCCCTTTGACCATCAACTCCTTGATTGGCCATTTTTATTTTGCCTTCTTCATGGGCAATTCGCGCATCCATCTCCTTCTCCTATCCTGCCGCATTCACAGTTCGAACTTCTCTATGTCTGCTTTTAATTCATAGAGTTCTTTAGTCATTTCTGTATCAAATTCTGCAAGCTTTTCTGCCTTGCTTTTCTTCCTCCCAGTATGCCTATGGTCTTCAGTAACCATGGTTTTGTCTCTGTCTTCTCTCCTAGCAAACCTGTTGTCACTCTGCATCCCTAAGTGTTCCAGCTTCATCCTCCAGTCCTCCCGACTATCTTCTCGACTGCTGCCTACCTACAAACAATCTTCACAGAGTCCTCAACAACTCTGTCTTCTTCGACCTCCTCTGCTCTCCTCTTGCCTGAAATATACAGACAAGAATTCAGCTCTGATACCACTTGATGTGTGTATCAGAGTGCTCTCTTATCTCCTCCTGCCTCTATTGCCTGAAATATATAGACAAGCAATTAGCTTTGATACCACTTGACGCAGGCGAGAAGTGTTTCCTCCACTGCTCCAACTCACCCGCTCTCAAGATTGTTCACAATGCCCTTCTGAGCCAAAGCATCTCCTTTGATTCCTGCTGGAATCGCTATGAAAATCCTGATCCACAAGCCTTATCTTCACCTGTCACGACCCCTGCACCTAACCGTGATTATCCCCGACTCTCTCTTGGGGTTCAGGGTTTCATGCTTCCTGATGTCAAGAGTTTCTCACCTCTCCAATCCCCAATTTCCAATGCACCCTTTTCACGATATCCCTCCTGGCTACAGGTCTTGGCCCATATGACTGTTAACACATGAACTCGGTCAAACCTCTCATCGATGTTTCAGGGTTTTCGATGTCACAATGTTTACATTCACGAAATTCACGATCTGTCGAATCCCGACATGCCTCTGCTTCAGCTAGCCCTAGTCCACGTGACCGTTACCTCATGACCACAGCCTTACCCTATCGGGGTTTCGGGTTTTGCAATGCCAAAGTGCATATGCTTACGGGATTCCCAATCCCTCGAATCTCGATCCTCCGTCAGGCTGATAGTTGTCCTCCACTATGCCACTGTCCTCCTTCTCTGGTGTGATGACAGCTGGCCCCCACTCATCGGGGTTTCGTAGATCGCGATTTCAAGGTGCACGAACACCACGTCCACGGGATTCTCGATTTCCCTATGGGACCAAAATATGATGGCTCTCGATGATTGCCACCTATCCCACAGATGGACGGCTCTGATTGTATCAAGGTTTTCTCTATGGATTCCCCGACCTCTTGCTCACGGAGTTCCTGATTTGTTGTCTCCCGATGCTCCAAACGGAGTCCTCCCTTTCAGGATTTTTTTTTTTCCGATGGCACTGATCTCCTTCACATGCACCTTCTCTAGTGGACGGTTCTGATTATGTTGGGATTTTGGGACTTTCGATGTCTTGGCTCCCTCGACCACGAGAATGTCGATTTCCCGATACACCAAAGTGTCGATGGTGCTCTATCTCTACCACATGTCCTCCACCAATGGATGTACCAAATCGTCCATTGGGATTTCGCGACTGTTGGTGTCCCGATTCTCACGGCCTCGAGAAGCCTGATTTCCCGATGGTCGATATCCTGATTTCCTGCCGGGACTTCTCTCCTCCTATTCACGGGGTTAACTCCTACACAACTCCTGCAGATCCAATGGCTATCGGGGATTCTGAGAAAGATCTAATGGCTCAAATCCCTTTCTCCTGTGCGCTCCCCCTATGAACCTACTGGACGTGAAAATAAATGCTCCAGATCCTCCCTTCTAGATGATCTGACGACTGCTCCTCCTGAGCTTCTTATCCTTGAATCCTTGGAGTATTCTTCAACTCCTGCACTCCTTGCAGAGTCTCCTCGTGCACACGCTAGTGTTGTCCCTCTTGAGCTTCTTCGAGCACTCAGACCCCTTGAGGGATTTCGTCCTTCTTCTTCCTCCAGATGGAGAATAAAACAGACACCTTCCTAGCTATCCTTCTGCTCAATCAACCTCCTGCTGAGTCCTTCTGGGTGTTCAACAACCCAGTGAAGATCCTTCAGTGGAATCTTCCTTCAACTCACAGAACTCAAAGAGTTCTTTCCTTTCCTGTGCCTCCCTGCACACTGACTCGATGCCCTCCTAGCAGAGTTTCCTTCTCTCTACGTGCCTATGCACCTACTCAATGCCCACCTGGCAGAGCCTTCCAGAATCCTCAGCGATTCTGCTTCTCCTTCCAACTTCTCAGCAGAGTTCTTCCTCCAACACCTTGTGCTTACGCTCAATGCCCACCTAGCAGAGCTCCACAGAACTTACAACAAAGTTCTGTCTGCAACTGTTTTTCAGCTACACAGCCTTGCCTCCAGAGGTGTTCAGTAACCTCAAAGGTCTTCCTCTTGAGTTGTTGATCTTAGTTCTTGTGCCACAACACGTCTTTGTCTAACTTCGCAGAGTTCAGAGGTGCATCCTCTGTGCACTGGTATTCAGAACCTGCAGCGTTCTGTCACACCCTGTTGGCGTGAAACCTCAAAGACCTTCAACTTGAAATCAAACACACCCCTACAAATGCACAACGACAACATACATTCACAACATGATTGACACTCACAGACATCCATACAATACAGAACATGTGCAGGAAAAACTGCTTCTATTATATTAACAATGGCAAATGCCTGTATTTTACAATGGTGTTCCTGAGCTCTCTTTGGCTCCTTTCAAATCTGCTCTACAACCATACTTACCCAAAATGAGATCTGGAAATCTCTTTTACCTGAGGGGCTCCTCGAGCGCTTCCCTCCAGGTCTACCTACCCTACTCAATTATAATAAATGGGTTGTCTAGTCCAGAATCTGGATCTAGATCTTAGCCATACAACACATTAATGGCCGATATTATCTACAACCTGCACAAAGTCACGGCTTCCATGGCTCACCAGCCTAAGCATTAAATTACATTCAATTTCAAATTTAAATGAGGATTGCGTCTCTCTGTTATAACCCTAAATTGCACTACCCCTGCTTACCTGGCATCAGGCCAACTCATTGCCCTTCATTGCCAAAGCCATGCTGAACAAATCTTCTAAAAACTCCATTTTTAAAAGGAATCCGCTGGCAGGACCACTACAGCCCGCGGGCCCCACTAGCAGGCCCACTACAGCCCGCGGGGGCCCCGCTAGCAGGCCCACTACAGCTCGCGGGTACCCAACAAAGCAAAAAATCAGGAAAGTTTCCGCCGGGACACGGGGCTTTTTGTCAGTTAACTGGAACTCCCGGCCATGCATGGCCGAGAGTTCGCCTAAAACCCTAGCTCCTTCTAGCCTATAAAAGGAGGGGTAGGGGTACTATTCAAAGAGAAAAAATCATAGCAAAGAAACTCTGCCAAATTGCTAAGTCAGTTTTGTCCCAACCCTTTAGCCTTGCCTCAAGCTTTAGGAGGAATTCAAGCAGCAGCAGTTGGAGGACAAAAAGAAGAGGAGGAGCCCAAGATTAGAATCGAGGAATGGTGGCCGATCTCAGAAATCATTGTAAGTTGGTTCATATTGAGATTAATGAAAAAGATACTTTTCCTGTCCCGAATACATGAGTCTCATCTATGTTATTTGATTTATGTTTTATCTCTAACCCCCTAGTAGAT
>JZKD02S1917403.1:53206-63411 GCA_000966675.3 Picea glauca
CTTTGATTACTCTTTCTCCATTTCCTCTTCCATCATGAGGAGGGTATCAATTCTTTGTTGAATAACTGATGAGGATTGTTGTCCTCTTGAACCTCGAGCAAGCTGAAGTGATGGAAGATATAACCCATTTGGGAGAATGGCTTCTTGTCTATATACCAGAAAGTATGGAGAGTTCCCTATAGCTTCCTTGGGTGTTACTATGTCCGCTCATAAGTCATTATGAAGTGAGGTATGCCAATTCCTCTGGTTGTCTGCAACTGTTTTCTTCAATATCCTCACTAGGTTCTTATTAGTTGATTCTGCCACCCCGTTCCCTTGTGGATAGTAGTTTGCACAATATATTATTATGATTCCTTTGTTTAGAATGAAATTTGTTAATAGAGTGGAAGAAAAATAAGCATCATTATCAAACACAAGAATGAAGGGTATTCCAAACCTCGTGATCAGATGTTGTTCTATGAATTGGATTGCAACCTTTTCATTCACGTGAGTCAGAAGGATGGCCTTTGCCCATTTCGTAAAATAGTTCGTAGCAGTCAATATATATTTATGTTGTTTTGAAGAACTCGGGGTAATCTCCCCTATGATGTCTAACCCCCATTGCTCGAATGGTCCGGATATGGTCACTAGTTGGAGTGGGACAACTGCTCTCTTCTCTCTCCCTGTGCTCATTTGACAAGTTTTATAGTTCCTAGCGTATGTATGAGCGTCCCTAAATAGAGTGGGCCAGTAATAGCCGTCTCTTAATATTTTGTGAGCTGTGGTATTCCCTGCAAAATGTCCACCTGCAGGAGCATCATGGAGCTCCCTCAGAACCTTTTCAGCTTCTTCACGTTCGAGACATCTCAAGAGTACCCCATGATAATTTACACGGAAAAATACTGAATTTATGAGGTGATATTGTGCATATTTTAGCATGAGAGCTCTCCTTTCCTTAGGGTTTATGTTTTCTGGGCATGTCCCATGATGCATGAGGTAAATAAGTTTCCCATATCAAGACTCTTGCCCTAGGGGAATGTATAAAGCTTCACTACACCATAATGTTAATTCATTCTTCCACCTGGGGTCTTCATTTATTCGGTCTTGGGCTTCTGCGGCTAGTTTACACAATCCTTGCCCCTTCACTAATTTGGCAGGTTCTATATCTAGATCAAATTCTTGGACAAATGCCATCCAGTTTTCTCTTCTCTCCCCCATCTCATGTTGAGTGAATAGGGATTGGACTGCGGGATGAGGCACGATGACTCTGGTGTGATTTTTTAGGATGTAATATCTTAAATGTTTTACTGCTTTGTACACCACATAAACTTGTTTGTCTATAGAAGGGTAGTTCAATTCGGCTCCTTGGAGGTTAGTGCTCATAAATGATACCGATGCCTCATTGTTATCATCATCCTTCTGGGTCAAAATTGCAGCTAAGGATTGGTCTGAGGCAAAAGCATAGAGGAAAAAATCTTTATTGAAGTCGGGACTTTGCGACACTAGAGCTCGAGATATTGTAGTCGTGATATTGTTGAAAGAATCTTTTTGCTCGTCATCCCACTTAAAATCAACATCCTTGCGAACCATTTTTTGTAAGGGTTTGACAGTTTCAGCGAAATCAAGTGTGAACTTCCTCACAAAATTAATTTTCTCAAAGAAGGATTGCATAGCCTTTTTGTTGTGGGGTAAGGGAAGATGAGCTATTTCATTTATTTGTTCTAGATCTATGCGAATTCCTACTTGAGATATAATATGACCTAGTAATTTCCCTTGACACCAAAGACAATTTTCTTCGGGTTTAAAGATATTCCATATTTCCTACATCTTTCAAAAATCTGGTTTAGATGTTGGATGTGGTCTTTTATGTTCTTTAAATACACAATCACGACGTCCAAGTATACTACTACACATTTGTTAATTAATCCTCAAAAATCTACGTCCATGGCCCTTTGCAAGGTTGCTCCTTCATTAATCAACCCAAAGGGCATGCGTTTATAAGAAAAATTTCCCCACTTGGTTTGGAAGGTAATTTTCAATCGGTCTTCTTCTGAAACTAGAACCTGGTTGTCACCTGAAAAAACATCTAGAAGGGAGAAAATTTCAGAAACAGACATGGTCTGGAAGAGATCTTCCATGGGTGGGACTGGGTAGTTATCCTTTTCTGATGCTCTATAAAGGTTTCTGAAATCTACACACAGGCGGATCTCCCTAGACTTTTTCATGACAGGAACCAAATTTGCTACCTAGAAAGAGTGTCTAACCTGAAAGATAATATTAGCATCTAGTAATTTCTTTAACTCTTGATACATGAGGGGTTCCAAAGATGGATGATACTTCTTAAGATTTTGTTGGAAGGGTTTTACTCTGGATTCTAACGGGATTGTGTGTTGAATATGTTGGCATGTTTTACAGGAAGCATGTGCTTGTCATTGATGGAAAGAACAAGAATGACGATGGCAAACAAGAACAACATAAGCTCAGGAGGAGAAGCAAACAATATGCAGATATCAAAGCTCGTAAGGGAAAGCGAAGCACATAAACGTGATCAGGATAAAAAAACTCCACAAGACATACCAGGACCGTTGAGAATTTGATCACTCGAATATCCGCCAGTCGTTGGATCAAATTAAGTAAAGGATAGGATAAACAAGGCACAAGGTTTGAGAATTCGATTATCCAAATCTCCGTCAGTCGTCGGATCAAATTAAGTGGAAGGGTAGGATAAGTAAAGATGGAGGGTCATTGGATTTAAAACCAAGGCAAAGCAACATCGCAGACAGATCGAGCTGTCGATATAAGATCATGATCAACGAACAACATTCGTTTTCTGGTCTAAATATGTGAGGAGGTTACACTCCAGAAGAATCTCACTTCAAGATTTTTCAGGTTCAGATTTGAAATTCCCGAAGCTCGGAGAGATAAAATAAATTCTCGACCGTCGGATCATTCGAAGTAAATCTTAGTCATCAGATCATCCGAAGAAGATCTCAAGCATCAGATCGTCCGAAGTGAATTTGTGCCATATGATCCAGAGTGTCAGTTTGAGATTTGAAATCCCCGAAGTCTGGAGAGCCGGAAAGCCGAAACAAATTCTCAACCATCGAATCATCTGAAGTAAATCTCAGTTGTCAGATCATCCGAAGAAGATCTCAAGCGTTAGATCGTCCGAAGTAAATCTGGACCGTCGGACCCATAAAAGACGTGGCGTAAACCTGTGGACTCTAGGTAAAGACTCAAAGTAAGCCTCAACCATTTGATTCAAGGACATGTGGCAAACCTCGTCAGCAAGGACATGTGGCAGACCATGTCAGCAAGGACATGTGGCAAACGACGTCAGCAAGGACATGTGGAAGACCATGTCAGTAAGTGACACCTGGAACCACTTTGCCCATGCCAGGTCAACAGGTGACGTGTGTAATGTTACATCACTCCGGGAGATTTACTTTGGCAGTTTCACCACCAACAAATGACAAAAGCTCCGAAGTCGTGAAGGCCGAAGTTGCGAAGGGCCAAAGTGTCAAAGTCGTGAAGAGCCAAAGTGCCAAAGGACCGAATTCGTGAAGGGATGAAGAACTGAAGTTGTGAGGGATAGAGTCCCAAACTCCTGAAGGCCGAAGTCTCGAAGTCAACGAGGACCGTTGATTTGAGGAGGACAGATGGCAGGAATCTGTGGACTCTGGCTCAAAACATTCTAGGAGAGCGTAAAAGTTGAGAATTGAAATCACCGAAGCCCGGAGTAGCGAAGGAGATCTCAACTGTTGAATCGAGAAAGGGGACACATGACTGTTGATCTAGTTGAGAGGTAAAATTCCTGAAGTAGAGACAGAGCCGTCGATTAAGGAGGAAATGTGTCTGAAGATCATCAAATCCAGAAGATTGTTGTACGAAAGAAACGAGAGTTTGAGAATTGAAAGTCCCGAAGGCCAGACTCGCGGAGGAGATCCTAATCATAGATTCAGGGGGACAGGTGTCCGCAGATCATCGACTCTGAAATATTGGCGTATGAAGAAAAGAAGGGTTTGAGATTTGAAACTCTCGGAGCCCGGATCACGAAGTAAATCACAACAGTTGATTTAGGAAGGTTAGATTTGATCCGCAGAACTTGAAAGGACAGATTTGAACAGTCAGTTCAGTAGCATCGTCAAGATCGTGAGATCGATGGTCCCATTGCATTATGGGGATTGAAGGTGCGTAAACTTTAAAATGTTGAAGGCGGGCCGCAATCAAAACCACAGTTTTGAAGAAAGCATACGTGGAGCTCTTTAGTGAATTGCGGGCCGAAAAGCGTATTGATCTCAAACCACCTTTGGCCGCACCCGCATTCGCATGGTCACATGATATCCTCACCCAAGATCACATTAGTGGGAGATAGGGGAAGGAGCTAGCGCTGCTAGGCTCCACATCGGATGTTACGCATCGAAAAATCAAAAAGCATCTGCGTGTATAATCCAACGACGTTGATCAAACTGAATCTGATCAAAGGGTTGTTGTTTCATCTCATGATTTCTTGATCAGTTACGATTCAATTACACTAACTGAGTCATTGTTCCTGAGAAGTTGAATCATTATTCCTGAGCGTTGGAATCATGATTCCTGAGTGTTTTTGAGATTCCCGACTTGAGCGTTGGAGATGCAGAATGTATCGAATGATGAGAGTAGGAATAAAAGAAAAATGTCATGACAGAGAGAGGTTGTTGTTTCTCTATAAAAAGTAGTCGAATTGTAAGCAATGAACTGAGGGAGAAAATGCAGAGAAGAATAACATAAGACGGACATAGTAGAAATGGTGAAAACAACAGACTATACGAGAACTTAAGCACAAGAAGATGCGAGCAGGAAGACACTGATGCATGAAGAGAAGAGCGGTGTAGTAGAACAATGATGAGACTGGTAAGCCATTGATAAATACTATATCACTGTAATAAATTTCATCAAGCAAAGATTTATATTTCAGGGTGGTAGGGTGGTGCTAAGGAGGACTGTTGTCCTCGGAGTTTCAAGTGGGTGCTTGAACACAGGGAGTTGTAGCTTCCATCTGGTTGCAGCAAAAAAAACTAGGGTGGTGCAAGGGAGAACCATTGTTCTCTGTTATATAGGTTGGTGCCTGTGTGACTGGAAGTTGGTGCTTCCATCCAGTTGGTGCTGGAACACTCTGGAAGTTGGTGCTTCCATCTAGTTGGTGCTGGAACACTCAGGGAGTTGGTGCTTCCTTCTAGTGGGTGCTAGAGAAACCAAAGAGTTGGTGCTCTCAGCAAGTTGCAGCTTGTAAAACAGAGGTGGTAGCCTCACCTTGAAATGGTGCTCAAAGATAGATGATGTACAAAACATAAAAGGCTTCCTATCAGTCTAAGAAGAAAAGGTTTTCTCCCTTTATGGGTTTCCTCATGAATATCTGTCTCTATGTATATCATATGTGTGATTCATGTATATTATTTTTGTTGTTCGTGTCTTGCATAATCCTTATGATCACTTGGAGAAGATTAATAATAATTTTAACAGGCATATTATTGTTTAATCACAATAACAACTGATTCACCCCCCTCCCCCCTCAATTGTCTTAGTTATTTCAACAGAATAATGTGCATTTCATAAGTTTTCAATTCTTGGTAGGACCATGTAAAGACATCTTGATATTCTCTAAAAAGTTTGAGATAAGCTTTCTTGTCTTCTTTAGACATTGTTTTTCCTATATTTATATTCTTAGGATTTTTCGGGGTTCCTAGATTTATAGTCTCGTATATGGGACATGAACTCCTTGTCTTTATGTTCTTTGACCCTTTAAATATTTCCCTCTGGTCGAAAAGGTTCTCCAAATTAGCAACGCCTTTCGGTATTATGTGAAACCTTGGTTTATTATTAAAGTGATATGTTCCTCCATTTTGTTCGTGGAAATCGGTTTCTGGCAGTTGCTCTTGGAATACTTCATCATCAATAGCCAAATCTTTAAAATTTTCTTGATTGGTTAAAAAATCTACAATTTGTTCATCTCCTTCAAAAACCTTCCAATTAGAAATATTGTTGGGTACTGATGGTTTGTAGAGTAGTTCCACAATGAAACTGGAGGCTTCATAGTCTTCTAAAGGGTATAACCTCGAGGTTGCAGTAGCTAGGGAATCAGCAAGAGTATTCTTTGTCCTGGGAACCCCAGTGATATTAAAGGCCTCAAAATGTTCTATTAGCCTGTGCACCTCTTGTTGGTAGTTCCTCAAGTGGGGTGAGTTGCAATGTATAGTATTATTTACTTGCCTAACGATAATTTTAGAGTCCCTAAAAACCTTCAGTTCTTTAATGTGTAAGTCTATGGCTTTCTTCAATCCCTGAACTAGAGCTTCATACTCAACAGTGTTATTAGTACATTCAAATTCTAGTCTGCAAGATAGGAAATTTCGCTTCCCCTTTGGGTCAATGAGGATACATCCTGCTCCTGATCCTTCTTGTGATTTAGACCCATCAAAGTACAACGTCCAAACTTGTGAGTGAAATTTATCAAATTCTTCATCCCGGGTCATTTCCTCATCTTTGTATACCTTGTCTGCGGTTTCCAATAGAGGTTCTTGGCAGAAGATGATTTCTTCTGCCGGTGCCAACAAATTCACTTGAAAATCCATTTCAGAGTTTTGAGTGAGAGGTACATCAGACGAGAGAGGAGCGAAATTGTTGAAATCAAAATTGCAGGAGTAGTTTCCTAGCACAAGGAAATCTGTCGAAGAGGGTTCGTTGATGGCTTCCAAATCGGTGACAATATGTTTGAGATACCTTTCGTCATCGATCCTAATCATGTTGTTATGCCCTTTTAGTGGCAACCAGAGGTGAGCCNCCATTTCAGTTAACTATTTTCAAGTAATTATGAGATAATAGATTAATATTTATTGTCCAATTTATTTAAGGGAAAAATAAATTAGACACACATTTCTTGTTGACTTTTCAACAGGGAATTCTACACATGTCCATGACCGACACATTAGCCTTCAACTTCTTTAAGTCTTCTACTATGTTGTAGTCCAACTTGGGTGACTCCCGTGTATGTATGTTTATAGGATTTCTTTGGGAGACAAAAGGTGATTTCGAGTGATCGGTTGTTTGTTTTCCCCTCGAAGATTGGACAGTGATAAGGTCACTTGTGACCGGTTGACCCTTACTTCGCGTTTGCACCGCAAAAACCTCAGCGGGTGGTTTCCGAACCTCAAGTACATCATTGAGAGGCATTGGCAAGTCAAGATCCCATAACAACATGGTTGTTTCTTCTGGCAGTTCAACTTTTTCCCGATCGACGATGTTCATTGTTGAGTCGCTTGATTGTTCGGTAAGAAAAACTTCATCTAGTAATCGATTGGCCATTAAATTCATAGCGTGCACCCATTGGGGACAATATCTTTCAGAATGTTTCTCTTGATGATATGTACAAAAAGAGTCAGATGTTACATTACCTAGGTCGATGTTTAAGTTGGCCAGGGGAGGTTCAATCGCTTTGAAAGGTGGATTTCTCTTAAAAAAGGGTTTATAGGGCCTTTGACCTTGGTTTCCTTCCCAGACACTTCTTTTCATGTCTACGATTTCATTTGACAGTTTCTTTATCATCCGGTGTAGGTCTTCTATGTCCCCACTTCCCTTTTTGAGACCTTGTTCTGTTTGTTTTCTCGAGGGTCTAGTCAACAAAAGTCCTCTTCTAGGTGGAGGTTGAACTTCCTTCTTAACTAGTGAGACCTGACCCTCTTTGCATCCCTTCATTTGGAATTCAATCGTTTTGGATTCCTTGAAATTTTTGGCTAGGGTATGTTTGGCATCCCTTTTCACAAACATGGAAAGGGAAGCAGGGAGAGCATTAGCATATACCTCAATTTGCAACTCCTGTGTAGGTTTAGCTTCGGGTTGAAATTTGTTTAGGATAGTGGTAAGACATTGATTGAAGTCTTTAACCTTCTCTTTTGAACTCATGGTGGCAGTGAAGAGTTTATCCATTAAAGCTCATGTGGTGGTTTCTTCGGCAGATTTGTCTAAGAAATCTTTTTGAAACTTCATCCAACTAGTTATGGACCCCACGGGCAAGTTAAAATACCAAGTCGAGGCTGAATTCTCAAAGGTATGGGGAAAAATCCTAGATAATACGTCCTCATGTTGTACGTTCATCAATATTATAGCTAGTATGAACTTTTTAATATGGTCTTTAGGAAATCCAGAGGTTTCACAGTTGAATTTGGGAAGTAATTTTTTTGGATGTCGAGGGAGGTTATGTACTCATCCTGGGATTGCCAGAGCATCTATGGCCAACCAAGGTTGATTATTTGGAAGTGGATTGCCCCTTTCTTCGTTATTATCATTATTATCCTCCATGTCGTCCGATTCTAAAACTGAGTGATCTGACTTAAACCCTTCCTCATGAGATTCGAAATCGTTCAAATCAGAGTAGTTACCAGTTGGTTTTTCGGGAATCAGATTAAGGGGTTGTTCAATCTTAGTGAGGGAAAAATCTATCAGGTCTTCTACTGTGTGAACAAAAACCTGGTTGGGGGTATCGACCACTGGTCTGCTTACTTGTTTTCTACGAGGAAGTAACGGGGCTAAGGGTAATAATCCAATTTGTCGAGCGTAAGCTCTTGTGATTCTTCTAAATTGGTTCAAATCCTCGTGGGGAAGAGCGTAAATTATTTTAGGGAATATGTGGTCTTCCTCATGCTGGGGTGAGTTGCTCATTTCGAGAGTACTCTCTGTATGTCGGTTGTCTTGATAATGACTAGCCATGCATGTGGGCTATTTTGAATCTATAGGCTATGCAGAATATTATATCATAAATATTGTTAGCCATTCATTCATTCGACCCTACTTCTAGCGCCAATTCTGTTGAGGGGTCAAAAATCCCTTTAACTCAACAGTAGGAACCAAACCCCCCTTAGAGGCCTAATTAGACTCTGCAGTGTTTGATGGTGGAATGGTTCTTGATATATTTCAATCTAGCTAATTTATTAATGGGATTTATTTATGATAAGATGGTTCTTTCGGATTCATCGCATCAGTTTTTTATTCTACGTTTCGGACCAAACAAATGTGGTCCATCATCAGGAAGAGTTTTTTTAAGATGTGAGGGAAATATGAAAAGTCACCAGGTGTATAAATATGAATTTTTTTTTAGTAAAGAGCCCACTTATTAAGACCAGTGCTATCAATAATAATGGTACTGTCTGCGGTTTAAATTAGTTTGTTGATCTAAACATTAAGGGCATGGACATTTCTTATATTGGTAGTGTTTATAATGATGACAAAAACGCTTGCAGCCACAGTGAAACGAACAAAAACATGGATGGTAACGTAAACATCCCAAATAAAAACATAATGGAACCTACACGAAATGGATCGCTCAATCAGGTTGCCACCACTGCCAGCAGTAATAATAGTAATAACGATACTGTCTGTTGTTTAAATCTGATTATAGAAGCAAACAACCATGATATAAACAGTGAGGGCATGTACATTTCAAACAATGGCAGCGTATGCAATGAGGACAACAATGATAGCACTTGCAGCCACAGTGAAAATGATGGGAATGTAAACATCCCAGGTAACATTGTAATGGATACCAGATTTTCCAATAATAATAACAACCAGGCTGAAACTTTGGCAAGCAATAACATTAGTAACCAGGCTAGATCTATTGAATGCAAGAATTTAGTGGTCAACCTATCAAGCCAATCCATCGATGAATACACTACTAGGTTACTAGAGAAGGCTCTTAACTTTGTTATTACACCTCGCAAAATTCCTGTCGAGGATATCCTTTGCAGCATTGAAAATGGAATTAAAAACCTCTCGGATAATGTCAAAGAAGAAATCAGGCAAGATTGCTCAGTAATTCTCCGTAGAGTGAAACCACCAAAAAGATGTAAATCTGTTGAACCTGCACAAAATAGATCTAGCTAAACAATAATACACACATTTGCAGAGAGAGTTGGAAAAAGAAGAAGAAGGAGAGAAAGAATGGAAGAATTCTCATTAACCGTTGTGAATAATGAATAATTTACACATGATATACTCTGTATAACTCAATGAGTTCTAATTGAGGTAAACCAAGTTGCCATAGTGGTGGTCTAGATTGATCTGGACACACACCAGCAGTTACGGGAGTGAATGGCCACCTATTCTAGTCTCTTAGGCAGTTACTGGAGTGAACTGCCACCTAGTTGAGTTAACTAGTCAACTAGTCTTCAGTTAACTAACTGAACATAAAGTAG
>JZKD02S1917436.1:36228-48802 GCA_000966675.3 Picea glauca
CTTGATCTTATTATGCTCTTATCTATTGAAATGCAAAGAACTATAATAATGGCATAAACATTAACAAAAAGCAACAAAATAAATAAAATAAAGTTGAAAGACAAAAATGACAAGTCGACCCTGCCAGTAAATTAAGGTGACTTGACTAGTATAAATAAAGGCAGATTCATTTCATTATTACACATCTCATTAGCTCTCCTCTTCTAGTGCGCATTAGCTAGTTGTAGTTGCAGTTTCTGGTTGCTAGTTTTGCTAGTTTTGTGGTGCGTTGTCTTGTTCTAGTGATGTGCCATACTTGAGGGATCTTCCTCACACTAGGGCACATCTTTCTATGTGACTAGAACTCTTTATTTGTCCGGTGATGTATTCATGAAATTGGATTGCATTTCTTCTAGATAAAATTTGGGTTTTTCTCCTGAGTTTGGGATTTCCCAGTATAAATCTCTTGTCTATTGTGCATGGCTATTTCTTTGTGATTTTGTTATTTCCATTGTAGTTTTATTTCAGTTGTAATTTTTAGTGTGTAATTAATCTATGATAACAATGGCATTAAAATATGTTTGAAATCATAAAATAATAATTATCAGATCTGGAAATTAGAAAAGTCAACATGGTATTAGAGCAGGTTACCTTTAGAACAATCTAATCACTGGAAGGAAGATCGTACATTATTGTGATTTGTTATTGCACAGTTTTTTTTGTCAAGCTCGTTCAACACTTATTGCAAAGTCATTGGGACTAAACTCCACCACATATCAACTTTCCTTGCCCCAGCACAATTACTGCACTGCTCAGATCGTAATTTGGTGAAAGTCCAAATTTCACCCCTATCTCTCTACAACAATTGCAGTAACACTTTTGTGAAACTTGCTGAGCATTTATTGGGATGAGTTGGGGAGAATTTTGGCATAGAACAACTCGCCTTTCCCTAGCGCACCTAATGCACCTCTCAGATTAAGATTCTTTCAAAGTTAAAATTTTAGGCTTTTCAGGCTTATTGACATTTTTCTTGACATTGAACCTTCTGATTCAAATTTTTTACTTTTCTTATTGAGATGATGTATTGTCTTAGATTAGAAGACAAGTTAGATGGTGTTACAAATTTTAGAGGTACACACTTGTACATAATTTATATCATGAGGGTGTTTGCATGATATGTACACTTGGCAAAAGGACATTTGTTCAAGCAATGACAATAGATCCAAASGGATCATAGATCTAGTGCACTCAGAGGAAGCTCAAGAGTTGGAGGCAACAATGATGATGTCTCCTACTGTATATGACAACTCGAAATAAAATGGAATAACAACAAGAAGACTCCATGTTTGCATATTAGGTTTGATATTTCATATTGTTGCACCTGAAGTAAATGCTATAACTGGGACAATGGTCTTTAGAGTTCTATTATTGCTGAGAACTTTTGCTATCAAATGTTTAGTAACACTTGAGTATCATTGGTACACTGATCATTATGTAAATGCTCACCGTTTAATACTAATAATTCACTTATTTATAAAATTAAATTGCTCTCTTCTAGGAGATGTTCTTGGTTGTTGTCTCTGTCCTAGGAAGGTTACCTTGTAAATTCCATGGAGGTTACCATGGATATGTTCTTGTTTTGTTCCAAGCAGGTTACCTTGTAAATTCCATGGAGGTTACCATGGATATGTTCTTGTTTTGTTCCAAGCAGGTTACCTTGTAAATTCCATGGAGGTTACCATGGAGGAATAATTGGTCACAACACTAGAAAAGTGTTATTTGTGCTTCTTATTCTTGTTCCAAGCAGGTCACAGGTGATAACTCTGAGTAAGAGTTATAGCGACGATTGTACTTTTTCCTGTTCTTGTTCTTGTTCTGGGCATGTCACAGGTGATAAAACTGAGAGGGAGTTGTGGTGATGGTTGCAAGAAGCAATATATTAGATGATCTATAGTTTGAGACATGGAGCAGACTATCCAGACAAGAAGTTGTATACATGATAGTATACATCCATGTACTGAAGCATAAGAGAACAAAGTCAAAACCTTCTAGAAAGAAGGGTACTTTTATGGGATACAGAGTGTCTCATATGGAGATTGATTGTGAGGAGCATAAGGCTTCAAGGGATGACCATACAGTTCACTCTAGTCCAGTTGTTCATCCTTCAGACTGTTGAAAGGAGTTAATAGAGCCAACAGGGATAATGGATCTACCTAGAGATGTTGCAGTGACTAGGAGGAGACCAGCATGGCTTCATGACACTTTCCAGGATGCAGCGAGGCATGTATCTCCCCATGATACTTTCAGGGAGAGAAAATAACCTCAGAGATTCTCGGGTTATATGGCATTGATGAGCCAAATCATGAGGAGGAGCAGATGGCTCCACCAATGGTGAGGCAGTTGGCCCCACCAAGTACCAACTCATAAGGAGCCAAAGTTCAGAGGGAGTCAACCCTCAAGATCCATTAGGGAGGAGCAACCCCTAAGGACAATTCATAGGAGATCATACTTCAGAGGAAGTCAATAGATGCAAAGGGAGCAGATGGCTTCGAAGATCGTATAGAATCAGAGGGAGTCAAGCTTCAAAGGGAGCATGCATATTTAGAGTGAGCATGATCTCGGAGAGAGTTAGTTGACTCAGAGGAAAAGTCGATCATTTAGAGGGAGTTCTCCCTCAGATTCGGGTGGGAGAGAGACATCTTCCAGAACTGACATACAAGTGTCATGAGTTGAGGAGGTCTCTAGGAGATGTGAGATGTCTTGGGAGGATACACTTGTTTTAGTATACTTTGCTACAGTGACATAGGAGGTATCCAGTCAGGAGGACAGATATATGGATTTTGTCTTAGTCACAAAGGGAGCATCCAGTAAGGCAGACTAGACAACATGACTTACTACATTGACAGAGGGAGTTGGCCTTAGAGTTTGAGGTGGAGGATCTTGACCATATCTACTATTTATTGGGATTAGAAGTGTGACATATATTAGATGAGATATTCCTCATACAAGGGATACTGACGAGGTCGATATGATGGACTGCAAGTCCATGGCTACACCTATGGAGAGAAATCTGAAGAAGTTGAGTGATTCTGCTTCATATTCAAATTTGGTGGATCCCATGATGTACAAGTAGTTGATTGGATCCTTGATGTATCTGGTTAACACCAGACCGAATATTTTCTTTGCAGTGAGCACCTTCAGCCAGTTTATGGTAGAGCCGAGACACTACCATTTGGTTGCAACAAAGCATGTGTTGAGGTACCTGCGTGGTAGAGTTGGATATTACCTTAGATATGTCTCAGGTGGTGAAGTGAGGTTGCAAGGATATACAAATTCTGATTGGGCAGGGAGTGCAGTAGACAGATTGAGCATCTTGGGGTGCTGCTTCAACTTGGGATCAATTACAATTTCAGGAAAGCAGGTTTTTGTAGCACCCAATTCAACAGAGACAATGTATATCACAGTCGATATCAAAAGTCATAAAGCAGTGAAAATTCAAAAGCTTCTTGCAGGACTTCATTTGAGACATGATGCAGAAGGGGGCAGTGAAGCTCCAATACATATCCACAGATGAGTAGATTGCAAATCATTCGAGACATGCTACAGAAGGGAGTAGTGAAGCTCCAGTATCCATAGATGAACTTAGCATGATGTAGAATGTCTCCCTCACTGAGAGGGAGTGTTGATGATTTGAAACATCAAGCATATATTCACAACGATGTACTTGTGGCCCAAACGTAGTCTTCGAAGGACAAAAGACTCGAGGTGATGTTGTTTCTCTAGGAGGAATCACGAGGCATCATTCTCCTAGGATTGGTTGTTTAACCAGTGGAGAATGACATATTCACTTATAGGGATTTACCTGTAAGTGACAGTCATTCACAAGGGTGTACTTGTGGAGGTGTGTGGCACAAGCATAGTCTTTAGGATAGAATACTCGAGGTGCTAGTATTCCTCTAGTGTGTGGTTGCATCGAGCATCATTCTCCCAGGATTGGTGTTTAACCAAGGGAGAATGACAGATTCACTTACAAGGGTTTACCTGCAAGTGACACTCACTCACAAGGGTGTACTTGTGGTGATGAGTGGCCCTGGTAAGCATCGAGCGAACCTTCTCCTAGATTGGGTTGCAGACCAGTGGAGATAGGATACCTTTATCACAAGGGTGTACTTGTGGTAAATGGGCCCAGGTGTAGTCCTGAGTTTACCCATGGACTCGAGGTGCTTCCACATGTCAGATAGCATCAGACGTCATTCTCCCAGGATTGGTGGTTTAACTAGCAAAGAATGGCAGATTCACTCACAGGGGTTTACCTGTGGTGACATTCAATCACAAGGGTGCAATTGTGGAGGTGAATGGTTCAGGTGTGGCCTTCTTTGAGACCTAAGGTGCTAAACACAGTTGTGTGGAGATGGATCATCAACATGGTTCATGAAGAAAATTTTCTATGACAAAAGAAATCCAAGCATGGAGAATGTCTCCCTCATTGAGAGGGAGTGTTGAAGTTTTGCAACTTCAGGCAATCATTCTCCATAATAAACCATTATAGAAGGCCCTGGAATGCACTAGAAATAGAAGACAAGAAGATCAAGTCGACTCCATTGAAGCATTGAAGAAACACTTGTAAAAGCAACACAATAAATTAAATAAAGTTAAAAGACAAAAATGACAAGTCGGCTCTACCAATAAATTAAGGTGACTTTACTAGTATAAATAAAGGCAGATTCATTTCATTATTACACATCTCATTAGCTCTCCTCTTCTAGTGCGCATTATCTAGTTGCAATTGCAATTGCCGGTTGCCAATTGTGCCAATTCTGTGGTGGGCTACCTTGTTTTAGTGATGCATCGTACTTGAGGGATCTTCCTCAGACTAGGGCACATATTTCTATGTGCTTGGAACTCTTCATTTTTCTGGTGATGTATTCATGAACTTGAATTGAATTTCGTCTAGAGAAAAGTTTGCTGGGTTTTTCTCCCGAGTTCGGGTTTTCCCAGGATAAATCTCGTGTCTATTGTGCATGGCTATTTCTCTGTGATTTTGTTATTTCCATTGCAGTTTTATTTCAATTGTAATTTTCAATGTGTAATTAATCTATGATAACAATGGCATTAAAATCTTTTTGAAATCATAAAGTAATAATTATCAGATCTGAAAATTAAAAAAAACAACACTTCCTAGTTTTAACTTGCTTAAAAAATTACCCCATCTAACATGATGTTAATTGGCCTGTCATACCCACTAAGTTACCCCAAGTTACACCTAAGTCGAAAGGGGAAACTGCCAATTGGGTTTAGCTCGGGTGGTTAGGAGGAATGATTGTTATCCTCCCCACCTTGGTTGAATTCCCACCAGTGACATGTTGAGCTCTTAATGAGTATATTATTGTAATGACTTCAAGCCCTATTGTTAACTGGTCATGTGCCCTGTAGATTCTAGGGTTTATCCTAGATACCATCCTCAAAATGACGAGAAGTACTTGGGGGTTTTCCCTTGGATTTGTAATTTGGGTAAAACAAGGTTTGAAGGGGAAATTGGAGAAGATCATATTAACCATATCATGCTTTTTGACTCAGGGTGTTCATACAACAACATTACAAATGATTTAATTAGGTTAAGACTTTTCCAACAATCCCTTACAATCATGGCAACAAAATGACACATTGGCCTCACTACAAGTACATATGACTTTATAGTATCCCTTAGTTGTAAAGCCAATGAGTTTGCTATTTTCTTTAGGTATGTTATACAATTAAGACTGCTCCCCTCAAAATGTTGTAGCCCTCAACAACCTAAAGAGATTAATTTAAAAGTCTCTAACCAAATTAGTCCCAACCAAATCAAATTAGAGAACATGTGAGAATCTAGCCTATCTATTCCACTTTCATTAACACAAGTTTATTTCTTCAGTTCAACCATGATATTTTAGGATGAAACATAGTTCCTCAACTCCTTATTTTGCTTTAAGGGTCATACACTTGGCTCCTCCATTTGTCCATCTTATGTTCAAATTAGCTTTCTTTGCTTATGGGTTGGAACAGAGTTTTGGGCTTATTTTTTTGTCAAGATTGCCACTCCAACTTCTGCAAACTGATACCCTAATTAGCAGGGCTACATAGTTATATTAAATTAGAAATGGGTTTGTTATTGCAAACACTACTCTATTATTCTTTTGCCAAATTTGTCCATCAAATTAAAGAAGAACCAATCTTGTTTTTCTCTTTCTCTTAGGAATCAACATTTCACCCTCTAGTCTTAAGCGTCCAATCTAAATTGGAGCACAAATCATTGACCAATTGTCCAACTTAAACTTACACACTTATCTTTTTTCCAAGGAAATGTACTCGCGGAAAACCCTCCAAATACTTCCCCATTATCCATGGATGGTAAGCAGGGTAAATTGTCAGTCCTGATTACAGAGCCTCACCTTAGGGGAATCAACAGAGTTGAACCCGTAACCAACAACAAGCATGATAAACTTACGTCTGGCTCTAGACCAATTGAGCTAACCCTCGGGGCTAACTTACACACTTATCTATTACAGGGAAATCACACATACTTGAAGAAAAGCTTCATAAGCCTATTAGACATGTGTGTCAGAGTTGGCTTGAGCACAACTACTTCAAAAGTCTGCCAACTACGCAATGAGCTCTAGACTTTTTTTAGTTCTAATTTGTTACAAAAGGAGTCCAATCACAAGACTTGATTTCCCTAGTCCCCACAAGATTTTCTAATTTCATATTAATATTATCTTATTGGATGAAGACAAATCCTAATTTCTTGATAGTTTGATAAGCTCTAACAAATATTACTATTAAATTTAACCATTAAAAATTAACTTCTTACCTTAAAAACCTCACAAATGATTTCAAACACAATATATTAAAATTTTTTATTCCATAAAACATCATCATATACAAAATGTTGAAGAATCACAAATAAATTCTTAATAACTTCCACCCCTTAAAATACCTATCCCAACTAAATACAAAATAAACCTTTGACATCAAGATACCTAAAAAGGTGATAGGAGAAAACATTGACCCATCCTTGTATCTTGTAAGTATTCACATAGATGAAAATTCCATTATTTCAAACGCATCTTCCTTAACCTCGTCCGGGATGTGCATCCTCAATTGCTAGCTCATAGTTCTTTTTTCTTTCTATTTGGTTTAGTTTAAGATAGGTTTTGCGTCTGAGATAAGAATTTGAACACCATCTTAACTAAAAGAATGTTATCAATAATTTGAACCGTTCCCAGGCTTGTTCCGAGTTTGTGGCATTTGATCAAATCTCTGCCCACGAGATTGGCGGCAATTTTCATAAACATTTGGTTGTTGAATTCAATGGAAATAAAAAACCGTTGAAGCAAGAGCACCAGAGCAGCTTGAATTCGGCACCACACCTCCCATAGTATTGATATCGCAGCACAGGTGAGTGGACACTCATAATTCTTTCACTCACCTTTAACTTTCATTTTTGAGTGTTTGACACTAAAAATTAATGGTATTCTTCACATCAATGTGCAACCAAATCAGTGGGTATGCGTTGTTCCCTTTTAGCCCTTTTTTTTGGTTTTTTTGATTCAAGTCAATGGCCACGAGAATCAACTGGGATCATTGGTACATGCATTTGATCATTGTGGCATTTTTCTCTTTCTGGGATCATATGCGATCAGAAGAAACAGAGGTCATTTAGGTTCAATCCAAGTGGCGAAGACTTATTGCTTTCCCCGGGTTGACAAGACTTCAAATCCTGTTAGGACCCTGCCACAACTAAGGATTGTTTTTATAATGGCGAGTTCCGATAGCCAGAGTTATCTAGGGCAAGAGCCTTGAAGATTAAAATTCAGTCAAAGAATGATCAAGAACGAGAATCAAAGGGTATTCGAGACGGCCTTCTATGGTTTAAACCGACTCAGAATGGATGAACATCATATCGAAATATAGGGCTTAGTATCGATCAACAATCTCTCTCTCTCTCTGTCAAATGTTTCCTTTAAGCATTACAATTAACCCAAACATGTCAGGTACTGCAAGCGGGCCGTTTTCACGATCTAGACATTCTTCCAAAATGCTAACCATTAATCATGAACACTTTCATTTGACTAAGATGCTGCGACAGAGGGTTACTGTTTCATCAAAATAGCCCAAGTTTTGCACCTAGTCCCAACCGTGGTGAGTGGCCTGACATACCACGGCCTTTGCTGCTGGACCACAACCCCATTGGCATCGGCCAACAATTATAAGTTGCACGGATTGAAAGTTGTGGAACTGGATGATCGAAACAGTCCAAGTGGGAGCAGGGAAAGAGGATTTCAAATGTTCCAAGAATGTTGCAAGTTTCGGGGAATGTATCATTCGAGGGTCTGGAAAGAAGCTTATCGGGAATATATCGTTCGAGGGTCTGGAAAGAAGCTTATCGGGTATATCTGGGAAAATATTGAAATGCATAAACTTGGACCCGAAAAAACTTGGAAATAACGGCGAGTTGAAAAACTCGGAAAGAAAATATTGAAATGCAGAAACTTGGACCTGAAAAAACTTGGAAATATCGGCGAGTTGAAAAACTCGGAAATATCGGCGAGTTGAAAAACTTGGAAAAAAAACGGAAATATCAGGAGAAATTGGAGATATTTGCAACACTTCTAAATTTCATCCACTTCACTCTCGATTTAAATTTAAACTTCTAGCAGCTAAGATTGGGACTGCCACCTGTTGAAATAAGCAGATAGACCGTACTGATCAAAAAGTTAGTAAGCAGCTGGTGTGGATCTCCCAAGCTACGGTGAGAATGTGGGTGTCCAATAAGCACAGAGTTCCATTTGAGTCATGAGCTTTGCTTGCTTAAAATGAAAACAAATCAACGTAACTTATTAGTGCATGTCTATAGGTGTCTGTTAATAAATATGGCAATTGTTTCATTGGCTTCTCTTTAACTCCCCATTTGTATTATTGAATGAGAACCAGTTGCTATGGCTTGATGCTTTTATGCCCCCGTCCAAAATCTAGAAGTGTACATTTCTAGCTAAATTCAAGGTTTATAGTTGATTTGTGGGCTCATAATCACTCACACACACAAAAGTCAGTGCTCCCCATTTAGTTACTAGTTAAAAGAATTTGCTGGCTTCTTGGGTTCTCTTTGCAGCATCTTTATAGAGGAATAAATCTGGGTTGACATGTTATGGTACCCTGACCTATGGATTCGACTGAAGCGGAAACAAGGCATGTTCATGTTGAATTTTAATGCTTAGCTCAAGCACATGTAGTTTCTTTTCAATTTAGCATGAATTTGAACCATAAACAATGCAGCAATACAATAGACAATAGCTGCAGTAACCAAGGTCACAAGAAGAATAACCATGCACAAGGCACAAGAAGTTATCCTGGGAAAACCCTTCTCAAACAAGGGAAAAACCCAGCAATCCTTTGCTCTAGAGTCAAGAAAAGATCACCCTTTCACCACAAACCCTAGCGCACACAAGAGGGTGCTCTATGACCAAGAAAGCTAGCGCCTAAGAGAAGTGCGCACCAAATTTCAGATYTCCACAATGTGTTGAGATATGATCCACAATGGGGATRTATCTCTCTTACAAATACATGACCTAGCTAGATSTGTCTATTGGCACAATAGGGCCAACTTGTACAACTCAATAATATAATTAATCTTTTACACAATATTAATTATCTTTACATGGTGGGGCCGACTTGTACCCTTCACAATACAAAATTAGGGTTTCACAGTAATCTTACTCATAGACAATATAGCAAGGGATCCACACATCCTTTAGTGCTCTGCCACTAGGGACAAGTCCACATGTGCTCAACCACAGGGACGTCACTCTCAACAGATTGACTCAGCTAAATCCATAGGAGTGCGATCTGGAGGGCCATCTCAAGTCGACTCACCTAAGTTCATAGGAGTCCGACAGGAGACCATCTCAAGTCATCTCAACTCAGTCCAGAGGAGCATGACAAGAGACCATCATCTCGATTCTCAACCCAGTCCAGAAGAGTATGACTCACCCATCACATGGGCATCCTCACAGATCATCTCAACTCAGTTCAGAGGAGTACGACCTGGAGAATGTCTCATGAAGCTGCAATCATCAACAGTTCACACTATGGCACATAATGAGTGGCCGTATCTGAGAATTAAAGCAGGCCAAAATGAATGTGGAAATAAGAAGCAATTGGGAAGAGAGTCAAAAACAGAATGCCATTGCTGGTAATTGTTGGAATTTCTCAAACATGGCTTTCAAATGCAATCTCAAAATTTCAACCCAACTTTGAAGTTTCCTGGATTTATTTCTTGTGAACTTTCAGACTTAGGGCTGAATCTGAAATATAAATTTCAGCAGTATAAATTTCACTTCTGTTCAACCAAATACACAAGGCAACCCAAACAAATAAACCCTAAACAATTGTACTTCACAACATATAACAGATCTGAAAATTACTTATTACAGCAGATTTATTACAGCCATAAATCTGCCCACTTAGTTTCTATATGTTTGTCAAATCATTTAACAAAATATGCTCACTGTTATGTGAAATCGGTATGTATAACCACCACTAGAAACTACTCAGTCATCATGAGAACATAAGTTGAAAATCAGATCTGCAAGTACACAAAGTTTAGACAACAACGAGCTCTTTATATATACATAAGATGATATTACAAGTGGATATGGCCCTGAAACAAGGAGGCCTGACATGTTGTTCAACGTTTCAGAGTTGGATATGGAGGGGATTGTTAATGATACACTTTCGAAATGCTTCAGGTCCATATCCACTTTTTGGAAATGATGTATCACATTTATGTAAATGGAAAATCGCCGTTTTGGAAAGAATTGAGAAACATTTCATGATTTTTAAAACATTTCAGTGCCATAGCCCGCTTTTGAGCAAGAAAAACAAATAAACATAAAAAAGCCCAAAATAAAACACTAAAACAAGTGCAACAACCCTAATGCTAAAAGGGAACAGGGTAACTTATAAATAGAGCTTCTAATTAATGAGTGGTAATCTGAAGTTTTTGTCTCATGTTTGTTTTGCATATATATATATATATATATATATATGTTATTTCCTTGCCGTATCATATTCATACTTTTATGAAAAGTTGCCATATTTGTTTCCCTCTCAGTTTCCATATCTGTTTTTGTACCCGTTTTAGTGTAACTTAGCTAGTTTGGAATTTGTTAAACTTGGACAACCATAATTGAGAGGTGGCTAACATTTATGCCTTGAACAATGCTTTAGAGCATTCCACATTTAGGCGTTGGGTGGACGAAGTGCTTCCAGAGGCTAATTGGCCTCATTTTTGGTGATTTTTAATATTGAGTCATTGGATGATAAGGAAGGCCTTCTAAGTTCTCTCTCATCAATGGTTCAATAGGGAAGGGAGTCATGGTATAGTTCGAGATTAAGCCCGCTCTCATATGACTTGAACATGTAGGGTTTACTTGGCCCAATTATAGGAAAGTCAAGGAATAGGTCTTGAAGAGGCTCAATAGAGTCATGCATTCACGCTTTCAGATTATAATATTTTTTGCATTTGACTTTGAAGGCTTGAGACCAATTCAGGTCTTGGTGAAGCCCTCTCTAATTGACTATCGACCAATAATTTTTGACATAGTATAGGTTTGTTGTACGCTGTGAACGTTGAGGGCCTACTACTTACTAATTATCTTTTATAGAACTTGAGCTGTCTATATAATAACCATTCAAATTTGGAATTAGATCACTTGGCCAAGAGGAGACATAGGGTGGATAGAGTTGTGGAGTGATGTTGCTCAAACAACTTCCTTGTGTGACTTTAGTAGAGATGAGTTGCATGCTTTTCTGAAATTGCCAACAAAAAGACCCCAGCCTTGGATGGTTTTCTCAATGAATTTACATTCACATTGGTTTTCATGGTCTTCAACCTGTTTTAAGTTTATAGAGAAGCCATTTGCAAAAAGTCATTAGGAGATTTGATTAAAAGGCTGAACATAAAATTTATCTAAGGCGGGTGATCCTAAACATATATCTGGTTGGAAGACAATTACTTAATGTGTTCTACAAGGTTTTGGCAAGGCTTTAGTGCTACTGTTAAGTATATCCTCCCACAAAATATTTGACTAGAGCAAACCAGTGTCACGAAAGGGAGATACATTGTTGTCACGAAAGGGAGATACATTGTTGTTGTTGTCCTAGAAGGTATGGAATGGGTCATGTTACCGCCCAGATTAGCGGTCTTGTCAAGGTCCTTTCGAGGCTCTAAGGTCCACACAAGACAAGTGCCCATTGTCACCTCGTCACAAATCCCCACTCTTTAATCCCAACTCCTACAAAAAGGCTATGGGAGACTTCCCTATCACATAAAAGAAACTTCACCCCAGGTTAGTAGTGTTAAAATTCTTCTTAAGCAGTTAAGTGTGTGTAGTATTCTTTAACCTTAAACTATTAAAACAATAACTGCATGCATAAGGATCACCGAAAGAAAGACATCCATAATGTACAAGATTTATCTTGGGAAACCCTCATGGGGGAGAAAACCCAACAAAGCTTCTTCAATATAGATTCTTCAACAAGTACAATGTCTCTCTCA
>JZKD02S1917447.1:13604-32655 GCA_000966675.3 Picea glauca
TAACTCATTAGTCATCACTTGAGGATATATTACTAATATCCTAAATGAATAATACAAATATATGGTGACAATTTAGACTTAGTGATTGGTAAAGGTAAGCCATAGGCTAACATTTCAGCAATGGGAAAAATGAGGAAAATGTTGTTGATCAGTGGTGTTTCAGCAATGGGGAAAAATGAGGAAAATGTTGCTGAACAGTGGTGTTTCAACAATGAAAAAATGGGGAAAGGGAATGGAAAGGAAAGAAAATAAAGAAGGATGAATGATGGGGATGTTGAATGGGAAGTGAGGATGAATGGATTGAAGAAAGAGGGAGCAATGCTTCACAAAATGAAGCTTGGATCTACTTGTAGTATGATTTTCCTTTCTTGGTAGGCCTGAGAATGTGCAAAAGAATCAATTGTAACATGCCATTCCTTGACAAGGATTATTAGTAAAAGAAATTTAATCTAATACTAAAGAAATTAAATTCAGAAAAAAATAATTGCAATGAGGGGCAGGAGGTTCCTCTAAACAGAAATAATTTGAATCTGCCACACATGTGGCCTTAAAATATTCTTTGGAAATGGGGTGCTGGTACAGACGGAGCCGATTATCATTCACTAATAACGGTGTTTTAGAGTCATCAATTGTGAGGAGCCTTACTATTCCATTGGGGAAAACAGTGTCCACTTCGTAAGGTCCTAGCCATCTTGTACGTATTTTCCCTTGAAATTCTTTAAACCGAGAATCATACAGTAAAACCCAATTACCTTTTTGGAATTACTTATGCTTGATGGTTTTATCATGCCATTTTGTTCTTTGTTGTTGAATCATAGTTGTTTGATGAATGGCATCTAGTTTTTTTTCATCCAATTCATTAAGTTGTTGCAACGTGGTTGTTTGTGAATCAGTCAAATCAAGGTTAACAGCTAAAGCAGTCCTTAAGGTTTTGATTTCAAATTCCACAGGAAATCCAACACTTTTTCCATAAACTAATTCATAGGGGGAGAATCCTGTAGTATTTCTCCAGGTAGTTCTGTAGGCCCATAATACTTCAGGGAGCCTTTAAGACCAATCCTTTCTGTTTTCCTTCATTGTTTTTGTGAGAATGGCTTCTATTACTTTATTTGTTCTTTCCACCTGTCCATTGGCTTGGGGGTGGTATGGTGTAGTCATTCTATGATGAATATGATATTTTTGAAGGATGGCTTTAAAACCATGAGAAGTGAAAGGAGGTCCTCCATCTGTGACTAATTCTCTAGGTACTCCAAATTTGATAAAGATATATTCAAATAAAAAATCTAGAACAACTTCTTCAGTAGCTCTATGGAGTGCTTTAGCCTCTACCCATTTGGTCATATAATCTGTGCAGACCACTATATAAACTTTTTAATTGGATGGAGGGTTAATGGGTCCTACAAAGTCTAAGGCCCATATTTCAAATGCTTCTAGTACTACCTGGGGATTTAATGGCATTTCATCTCTATGATTAGGTTGACCCATTCTTTGATAGCTATCACAGGCCCGAACATATTTCTTCTCATCTTTAAAAAGTGAGGGCCAATAATCACCCATCCTAAGAATTTTATGTTTTGTTCTCTTATCAGCAAAATTCCCTCCACAAGGGCCATCATGACAAGCTTTTAGTAAATCATAAACCTCATTTTATTTAATGCATCTTTGGATTTCTTGATCAAGTCCTATGTGGAAAAGACACCCACTTATCTAGCTATACAGAGCACTTTGTTGAATGATTCTTCTTTTCTCTCGGTGGGATAGGTGTGGTGGTAACTTCCCTGTAACCAAGTAGTTAGCGATGTATGCATACCATGGTGAGTGAGCAGGTACTGCAAATAGATATTCATTAGGAAAGGAATCATCTACTGGAGTATTATCATTAGGTGTTAACTGAGAAAGGAAATCAACAACTACATTTTCTTTTCCTAACCTATCTACAATTGTAATATCAAATTCTTGTAATAATAGTAACCATCTGGTGACTCAAGCATTTGTGAAAGATTTGTTCATTAAATATTTGATAGCTAAGTGATCAATATGGAAAAAAGTAGAATAGCCAGTGATGTAATGTCGAAATTTATTAATAGCATAGATAACTACTAAAAATTCCTTTTCGGTAACTGTATAGTTAAGTTCAGCAGGACTCATATTCTTGCTAATGAAGTAAATAGCATAAGGGAGATGATTTTCTTCTTGTCTGAAGACAGCTCCTATTGTAGTATCTGAAGCATCAGAGGATATATGAAAGGGAAGTGTCCAATCAGGTCCTCTTAGAATAGGAGCTGTAGATAACTGATGTTTGAGTGTATCAAATGCTTCCTAGCAAAGATTAGTCCACTTGAATTCAGCATTTTCCATAAGTAACACAAACAAAGGAGAATCTATTTTAGAAAAAA
This sequence comes from Picea glauca, assembly GCA_000966675.3. Classification (NCBI taxonomy): domain Eukaryota; kingdom Viridiplantae; phylum Streptophyta; class Pinopsida; order Pinales; family Pinaceae; genus Picea; species Picea glauca. Next base: position 16,001 of record JZKD02S1917447.1, read on the forward strand.
AATTGATAAATATTCTATAGTATCCAACATGTCCTAAGAAACTTCTCACATCTGTTTGGGTTTTGGGAATAGGAAGGTCTTTAATGACTTGTATCTTGGATGGATCCACCTGAATTCCTTGAGATGAAATAAAATGTCCAAGTACTACTCCTTCACTCATCATCATATGACATTTTTCTGTTCTTAAGGAGAGGTGGGCTTGTATACATCGTTTAAGTACTTTCTCAAGGTTTTGTAGTGATTCCTCAAAAGAGACACCATAAGGGGTAAAATCATCCATAAAAATTTTCATAGAGTCATTAATCATATCAGAAAAGATTCCTATAACTGCTCTTTGAAAGGTTGTCGGTGCATTACATAGTCCAAATGGGAGGACTCTACAAGAAAAATTTCCCCAGGGGATAGTAAAAGTGGTCTTATCTTAGTCTTGGGGTGCAATTTTGATCTGGTTATACCCACTGAAACCATCTAAGAAAGAGAAGAATTTCTTCCCTGACAAACTATCTAACACCTGATCAATGAATGCTAACGGAAAGTGATCTTTTTGAGTGGCTTTATTTAAGGCTCTATAATCTACACACACTCTCCATTTCCCATTTTTCTTAGGAACTATTACCAATGGGGAAACCCATTCACTGTCAGATATAGGATATATAAACCCTACATTAAGCAATTTTTGAATTTCCTCTTTAAGAAATTCTCTTAAATTAGGGTTCATTCATTGTTGAGATTGGCAAATCGGTCGACAATCTTCCTTGATATAGATACGATGAGTACATAATTCAATAGAGATTTCCTTCATATCTGTATAGTCCCATGTGAATGCTTCCTTATGTTCAAGAAGTAACTTCATTAATTGTTGTGTTTCAGCAACTGTCAAGTTGGGGTTTATATTCAGTGTTTTTCCAGGTTCAATTTCTACTAGTATACTTTTAGAAGAGATGGTAGCTAATGTTTGAGGTAGGTCTTCAGAGTTAAGGTTTTCTTGGGTATCTGACTCCAAAAGTGAAGCTAGTTGATTATGTGTTTTTGAAGTCATAGAGGAGGTTTCACAAATAAAATTATTAATTACTTCATCCTCAGTGGCATCTTTAAGGCTTAAGGCTTGTCTGATAGTCAAGATAGGTTGATTAGTTTGATCATCAAAGTCCACCCATAAGGAATTGTCATTATTAATCAAGGGTGTAACGTGAGGGTAGAGAGTAAGTTGTTTGGTCTCATATCCATTGGAAATTGTCAATGAACCAGATCTACAATTGATAAAGGCATCTGTTGTGTCTAGCCAAGGCCTGCCCAAAATTAGAGGGTGACCCCCCAACTTTGTTTTAGGTTGTAATACCACAAAGTCAGCTGGATAATTCTAGGACTCAACTGAGATGATTAGGTCTTCAATGACTCCTTCAGGTTTGATTGTAGAATGGCCAGCTAATTCTAGAATGGTTGGGGTATCTCTAATTTCATCCTTCAGTTGTAACAGTTGTGAAGTTTCAAGAGTCATAATATCGATAGCAGCGCCTAAGTCTACCAGAACTCGAGGAATTATTGTTTTTCCAATTTGCACTGTGACGGTAGGATGGCCAGGATCACCATATTTAATTGGAGGATCTTTACTCGACATTAGTGCAGACAAATCACCCATGACATGAACTGTGAGGGGATATTTAGTTTTCCTACCAGGTTTCTTAACACAAATGTCTCACATAGTTCTAGCATAAATTGGTACATCTCTTAGTGATTGTAATAGTGGAATTTTGACATAGAGATTTTGTAATTCCCCTAGAATATTGAAAGCAGGTGGCTCAGGCGTTTTAGTCAAAGCTAAACGCTCAGGGAATGGTGGTTCTATTTTTTCAGCAACAGTGTTTGAGGACGGTTGTACCTCTTCAGGTACATTGTTCTTTTTTATTTCTTCTTTATCGGAATCAGAAGAGGTAACATCATCAATGATAGGTTCTAGTATTTTCCCAGATGGTAAATGAATATCATTGCATTGTGCAGGGAAAAAAGAAAGTATATGCTAGTTTTGAATATCAATGCACTGCACAACGTTATTATTGGGGTTAGGTTTAGGTTGTATAGGTAGTTGGGGCCTCATCATTTGATTATTCGGTGGAGTACCTGATGGTAAAGAGAGTGGTTGTTGAACTTGTGATTGAAATTGAGGAAATTGATTTGGGAATGAGGGTTGTTGACCTCTCCAATTTGGATTCCATTGGTTAAGGTAAGGTTGTTGTTGTGAAGGCCAAGGTGTTCATATTGTTGGGTCTAAAAAGGGAGGGTTTGTTTGTTTCATGGGTGGGTAATTCATTTGATTGAAGGGATGGTAATTTGCTTGACTAAAAGAAGGATAATTATTCCAACGATTAGAAGATGTAAATGGCATATTAGGATTCATACCTTGTCCCCGCGGTTGCCATTACCTTCTCTGTGTCAACAGATAGACAGCTTCAGCTTCTTCATCGGTTGGTTGTAATGCTGCTTTGGTTCCTGGTAAAGAAGGACATTGTTGAGTTTCATGATCCTTATCACAAATGATGCAAATTGGCTTTTTTTCCAATGGGCATTCCCTTCATGGGTGCTTATCTCTGCATTTGGAACAAAAGATGGACAGAGTTGCTTCTGCTTTGGCTTGTTTCTTTTGAATCTGCAAGGTTTCAATTTGTGAAGAAAAATACCTTAACATTTCAGTTTTAAATTTCTCAAGTAGATTACCTAGTTCGGCTCTTGTTGCTCCTCCACTGGCTGATTTTTGAACTCTTGAAAATGTGGTATCCCTGTTGTTTGATCTATTCCTTGCAGCTCCTCTTGAACATCTTTTACAGAGGTTAAAAATTTCATCATATGATTCTTTAGATATGTCCCCTTTTCCCAGCATATTCAACATATCTAGACAATCATCCCTTACTCCTTTTAATAATATTGTTTTAAGAATATCCTTACTTACATCGAGGTGACTAGATCTTTGTAGATTATACTGTAGCCTTTCCACAAAGTCCTCTAGCTTTTCATCCTCTTTCTGTATCATCTTGAATAATTCCTCTCTTTTTTCTCTTATTCGGCAATAGTCTTGATATTTGCACAGAAATTTCTGTTTCATCTGATCCCATGTTGTGATTACATGACCTCCAAGATTCATGAACCATATTAATGCATTTCCCTTTAATGTTGTTGGGAATAGATTTAATTTTTTAGCATTGGAAATGTAATCATAACTTCTTCATAATATTTCAAACTCGAAAAGGAATTCATCAAGATCTTCAGAAGATAAACCATGAAAGTTAGGTAAAGATGAAAGTGGAATATTCTTCATGGGAGCTACTCCTCTAGGAAGATCACCAATAGGAAATCCTAAGGTAGAAAAAGATTTTTCATCGTTTACCTCTGCTTCAAGAACTACCTGTTCTTCATGGTGCAGTTCTTCATTATATCCATCCAAGGTTTCTTTTGTTTGTTCCCCTACTGCACTTGCTCAATCCTCAATGTCGTCTGCTGGTTTTTCAACTATCTTCGTTTCAAAGTTCGCTTGAAAGGAAGGTTGAGGCTTTGGTTTTCGAGAGCTTGGTCGTTGAGGAACAACAGATTCAGATTTTGATATAATCTGGTCGATGAAAGTCTTTCTTCCTCCTCTTCCTCTGCCCCTGCCACCTGTAGGGTCAGTTTCCTTGTGGGGTCCACGTCCTCTCATGCAATCTATACATCTGAAAGAAAAACGTAAATGCTTTTGAAATCTATAATTGCCTTCCCCGACAACGGTGCCAAAATGTTGGTCACTATAATTGATTATTAATTAAAACAATCAAGTGTCACATAAATTGTCAACCTAGGGAAGTTTGTTTATTTCAAAGGCAATCACACACTGTATATGCTCAAACTCAAAAGCAATCCAAAAAGTTACACTAATCACACCTTGCCTTGAACAGACTGAAGTTCTACCTTGAATTATAGTGAAAGAAATCTATCTATTGCAGAGTTTTAAGATTCAAAAGGAAATAATTATCAGAAGAATCCTGGATTACATTAAGAAATAGCAACCTAGGAAAAAGGAACCTTTCAGCACACTACAAAGAAGACTAACTATTTTGTAACAGAGAGCATGACCCTATTCCCCAAAGCAGGAATCTTCATCACCTATCTCTGACTATCACACTTTCATAAACTCATTCTGCAAACAGAATTACCAATCAAAATGATTAACAAGTACTGAAGGCTAACTATTTTGTAACAGAGAACAGGACCCTATTCCCCAAAGAAGGAATCTTCAGCACCTGTCTCTGACTATCACACTTTCATAAACTCATTTTGCAAACAGAATTACCAATCAAAATGATTATCAATTACCTAGGAATGAATTGTATGAAAACGATGTAACAATCAGTGGAAACAGAGTTTTAGCAAAATAGAGTTTTAACAAGGTATATATAAAAACAATACTAACACACTACAGAAACTAATGGGTGAATCTTGTGAAGAAGGTGGGCCCCTTCCTTCTCACAAGATTCCCCAGAAATAAAAGGGATTAAGAAGTAATGCTCAGAATGATCTTTTATTCATCTGTCAAATATGACAAGTTACAATATCCAAAGTGAACACGCTCCTCTGTGATTTGCTTCTAGCTAAGCCTTTAATAATCCCTCGTTCTAATGTTGATTTCTCCACTATTTAAAGAGGAGAATCCTCTTAATACAATTAAGCATAAAATTACATGTGTACATACAAATCCTATTCTTAGTCTGATCTAATATTCTATGTTGGAATAGGATATTCTGATCTCCCGTAGCAAAATGTTGTTACAGTAGTTGGAATGGTGTTGGCTTGAGGTACAGTTGTTGCAGCTGGTGTAACAACTTCTTTATTTATATTTTCTTGTTACTGTTGTTTGTAAAGCAGCACAAATCACGGATTGTTTCAGCAACGAGATTTGCATCCTATTTGATTGTTTCAACAACGTGGTCTCAAGCAGCAGCAATGGTTGTAATGGTGTTGGCTTAAGTTATGACTATTGCGGCCAGTGTAACAACTCCTTCTTGTTACCGCTGTATGTGAAATGTTGTTTAAGCATCGCAAATCACAGACTGTTTCAGCAACGGGATTTGCGTATTGTTGACTGTTTCAACAACGTGGTCTTCAAGAAGAAACAGTATATTAACTGCACTTCAACTATTTCAACAACTATATATTTTTTATTAATGGCTAAGTATGAGAGTAATGTAAAATTACATGTAAAACAAATTAAACATATAGCAAAGAGAAGAAACGTTATATACCTTTGGAGAAATAGGTTAAGGTGATAATGTAGGCTTAAATATGAGTGGGAAAAGTATGTAATGATAGCAAAAAGTATGAGCAAAAAGGTACATTATAGGGTCCTAACACATATGAGATTTCATGTGGTAGTCACCAATTTGGAGACGCACATTTTCACAACGCCCTCCAAATTTCATGGAGTCGCCATTGGCAATCATGATTTGGAAATCATTGGCTGCATGGATATAGCAATGAGTTTCTTGGGAAATGTGGTGATGAATAAAATTATGGGTGCTTCCACTATAAAAAAGAATGATGAACTTCCTATGCTTGATGTAACCAATTAGCTTGAGGGTTTTGGGAGTAGAGAACCCAGTGAGATCATTTAGGGAAATGACCATTTCTACTTCAGAAGGGTATGAGGGAGGGGTTATGTCAGTGATTTCAGGCGACTTAAACACAAGGGGAGTTTCAACATCCTCTTCCGAAATATCCTCCGAGATGGCCATAAAAAGATTTTGTTCCTTACACTTGTGGCCCGGAAAATATTTTTCATAAAAATTATAACAAAGGCCTTTGATTTGGCGTTCAACCATTTCAGCCCTGGTCAATTTTTGGATCTTTAGTGGAGCAGAAGGAGTAGTGAGATTTACTAGTTTAGTGCGAGGAATAAAGGAGAGTTTCCGGTTTTGAGAAGAGACAACATGTTTTTCTTCCTTAGCTCTTTTAGTAGCCTCCACCCAAATATGAGGCTCAACCATGAGTTCATGGGGACGAATCTCATCCTTGAGGCAACTGATAAAACATTCTTGAAAAAAATGCAGCAGACATGTCCTCTGTATGAAAATCCAGTTGCTCAAAAAAAGATATAAAGTCTTCCACTGTTCCAAATTGTTTCAACTTTGTCAAACGACCTAAATGGTTGGTGTCAGTGTCAAAGAATTCATAAATCTCTTCCACAAAGTGTGTCCAAGAAACATACCCTTTGTTGGTTTGAGTGCTTCATTTCTGATTTATTGATCCAAGGTTCATGTCTTTCGGGTTTCCAACAAAGCCTCTAAAAATATCGGCCCTCCTGGTAAACTAGAAGGCAACACAGTACATAGGGTGCACTGAGCAGTCTCACCTGAGATAGATTTAAATGGGTGGTTGTAAGACTCAGGTGTTTATAGCCTAGTATTGAGTATGAGATAGGGGACGGTTAATACGAGCCATCTACTACGAATTTTGACTACAATCTACTTAGTACTCACGGGGTTGCATCTATCCTTCATGGTTTAGTTCCCCGAACAACACAATCACATTCCATAACGATGCATTAACTCATTCATTAAACATAACAATTAACTACTGGAAGAAAATAAATATATACATGCATTCATCACATTACAAAAAAATTATTGTGGTTCACCCCCTCCTGGGCTACGTCCACAAATATTTGGCTCTTGGCTCTTTTATTATGGTAGTTCTGCATATCCAACACCGCGCGCTTACAATTCCTTTTGAGGGGTAAGATCTGTATGAGGAAACCTAGATCGCACCAGGCTCTCCTTAGCCTATGGTTTAATCCTCAGATATTCTGCCTCTCCACTGTTCTTAGCTCAACGATGTACAAAATTGGTCCATATCCATATTACATAATACATCAACTCGTAAATATCTATTCTAGAAAATTAGAAAAAATGGACTAATACCAAAGCGAATCCACCTCTCTATGATACCTGTGTATCTCTATTTATATATATCAGGCTCTTTAGCCCTTTACAATGTATTACCAAAACCCTAACCCTACCGACGTTAGGTCTTCCTCCCATGCACATGTGTTTTTCTTCCTCCAACTGTCATTTTCCTTATGCACACTTTCTTGGATGCGCGTGTGTTGTGTTACCTTCCATCTATTACTTTTGTTTCTGCACGCTTTATTTTCCATGATCATCCTTCTCTCCACTTCATCCCGGTGCCAACAAGCCCCCAACATTGACATGTGACTCGTCCTGAGTCACCTAATCCTTCTGAGCTTCTTCAACCTCCTTGGTGATCGTCTGAAACTTTTCCTTGAGCTCTAGTGCTTTTCCTTGCACAGTGATAAGTTCTTCCTGCATCTTATTTATCTCCTACGTCCCTTTGAATCATACTAGGATTGGTATGGTCTTCTGCCTCTGTTTGAGTTCTTTGATTGTTCCATTCATCCTTTCCTCTTCCTTGTCCCAACATTGGACCTGTGGATCCTCCTCCAACCTTGTCCAAAGTTGTGTTGCTTTATCAAGCAATTCAACTACTATGCTAACCTGTTGTTCCATCTCCTGCAACTGAGTTGTTTCTTCCTGCTTCCTTTTCTCCTTCATTGTTGGTGGGGTGGTTGGTGTGAGCTGTTCATGGATATTCTTGATCTCCTTCTGATATTGATCAATTGCCTGTACTATCTGGTCAATATTTACTGCTACTGGGAGTTCATTCCCTTGCATGGTGCTTGGGAGTTTCTCAAAAACTCCTCCCACTCTTCATTCTAGCTCATTTCTACATTCTTTTTGCTCCAGAATTTCGAGCTTGGCCTTCTCACAGACTTTTTCTAGTGCCTCGCGCTTCTTTGTTTATTTTTGTAGCTCGATTAAGTTTTTATGTGCACGAGACTCTACCTCGTGGTCAACGCTAACCTACAATTTGTGTAGTGCCTTTGATGGCATCCATGTCAAGACTAACTGGACATGGTACAAATCCTTCAGGGGTGTTTTCCCCACAATTTCATCCATGCACATCATGTTAATTTTTGTGTAGATCATTTCTTTTATGTGTGGCATGGGGTGGACTGGGTCTCGTTCTTATACCTCCACTCTTTCTTTGGCCTGTATTGTCAGTGGCTCTGTTCCTCTGCTGCTTCTTGTTGCATGTGCTTCCTTGAATTCCTTGAGGAACTATCCCATTTCAGACAACTCATTTTGTAGTTTATCCCTATGATGCGTTTCATGATCAAAATCTTTTTCTAAGCAATCCTAGACCATTCTAGCGATCATTTCCCCGTCGTCCTCCGTGATTATATAGTCTGGTGATGCTCGTTGTGCCTTTTATTTCTTGTACACACCTCCTTCCTGCACGTCTGGTCTCTTATTTTCCCCTGGTTCTTGTGTGATGGGGTTTGGGGTGGTCTCCCTTGCTCCCTTATCTTGTTTTGACTATCCATTGGTCAGTTGTGTAGTCTCTTTCTTCCCCTTCTGGGTCCCTATCTTCTTTGACCCTTCATCTTCTTGAGTCGGCTTTCATGGGCCTGTTCATGGTTTCTTGGGCACTTGGATTTCCGGAGGCTGTGTTTCCGCCTGTTCTTCCTCTCCTTCTGTTATTGTTCATGGTACTTCTCGGGTAATGGTTGGGATCCTCCATTCATCAGGACATTCACTGATTACCATGTCGATATCACCCTCTGTGATACAGTAGCACATTCGTATCCATTGTTTATTTGGGTCCTTCCTTGGTTGTATCCACATTGTCTGTCTTGTGGCCTAGAAATTTGCGATGTCCACATATCATGCGATAGCCTCTAGTGTTATTCTCCATGATCGACTGATAGCTTCTTGTATGTCCTGTAGGTATGCTTTGAATATGACTATTTTCTCCCTCTTATGCTTGGCCTGTGGCCTGGATCTCAGTAAGAGGTATCTTGATCCCACTGGTTGTGGTCTAACACAAAAGATCACATACTCTGGTTCTCGCCATCTCATGAAGGCTATTAGGATAATCAACCAAGAGTAATGAAACTTTATTTCTAGGTCCTGCGCATCCTTGTAGTCCTCTTGAAACAAGTTCAATAGATATGGTGCCCAACTCACAAAAGTTCCTTCTGCGCACTGAGCTGCAATTGCAATGACTCATGTTGGTACTTCCTTTTTGCAACATTTTCTGAGCAATTTGTAAGATAATATATTTTCACTCAGTTGTGTAGCTTCGTTGTTGATTCGTTTGATTATGATGCCCCTCGTTCCTTTGGTGGTGCCATATTTCTTCTTCATTTCTTCTGCCAATGCTTTCTCCTTGGATTTGTCATCCATAATCAACACGGGATCCATTCCCCAGGTTGGTAACCCTATGATTTGTGCGATGAGATCAACAATTATGGGTATGGTTTTGTCCAACCATATGTCCCCTCCATGGGTGACTGCTAGCAGCTGTTTGACGCATGTTTTCTCCTACTGGCCTCTGCCAAAATGTGGTAGCTTCAACAAACCTAAGATTCATGTTCTGTCCATCCCAGTTGCCCACTGGTGTGGCTGGCTAATCATTTCTCCAAGTTGGTTTACGGTTATGGTCTACATGAAGACCCTTTGTGCAAGTTTCGGGAACTTGGTTTCATATGATACGTCATGGTCAGAGTACTTGAGCTTCTTGACATGACCCAATATCTTTGGTTCTACCTGTACTCCCACTGGTATATGTGGTAGAATAATTTATGTTGCAGGTTTCTTACGGGGTGAGCTCAGTATCTGAATTTTGTCTTCCTGTTGCGGTGGTTGGTTCAAAGTTATAGAAACTTCTGGTTGTTCCCCCATCATCCATTCTGGCCAAGCTAAGGCATTGGTAGTGGTCTCCTCTACTGGTTGAACTGATATGGTCGTTTGTGACTCGGCTAGTTGCGCTAGTGCTTCCAGATTTTGTGTCATTTCGTCAACCTCCAGGGCTTCTTCGGTTCTTTTTGGCTTCAATTATTGTTGGATTTCACCTCCCTTGTTCTGAGGTGCCAGCACCGCTACTGGCATATCCACTTTTGTGGCCTCTGCTTGTGGCTGTTGAATTTCTTCCAATATCGATGTAGAGTTCACTGATATCCTCTCGAGGGATGGGATTTCATCAATGTTGATGATCTCTAGTTCCTATTGTTAGTTCTCTTCCAGTGGTCCTCGTGACCTGGTGTGTACCCTGGTTGGTCTGGTTGTCTGACCTAATTCGGCGACCTTCGGTAGTGTCATAGTGGTGATTGTTGAACGTTTTCTAAGTTCAAATAATTTCTAGGAGTTCTGCGGTCTCGCTCTGGTTGTTTCGGCTGCTATTATTCTCGCTCTGTTTTCCTTTCATGAATAGACCAGTTTCTCCTATGCTCGTGTGTTGTATGGGCTAGTCACAAATCTTGTCGAGGATGCTTCCTCCATTATGTGTTTAATGCATCATAACTATGGGTTCAATGCATCTGCGATGATTTTGTGCTTTCCATTATGTTTGCTTTGCCATCTCATGTTGGCATGTTTAATGTGATGTCCCATTGATTCTTGTCATCCTTTAATGCCACTTAGTGATGTCCTGTCATACTACTTTTGGAGACTTTCTGTTTCCCGATTTTTTTTTCTCTGTATGTAACCGTTGTTTGTGCCTTTGCCAATTTTTTTTTTTTGTTTACTAGGTGGTGGGTGGTCGACTTTCCTTGTACAACTTTAGTCGTCTCCCATTGATCATTCCTATGAGGTCTACACCTGCTAAATCTCTTAACTATACAACTCCTCCATATGTGACATATTTTACCTCGTAGGGTCCTAGCCAATGCATCCTGAGCTTCCCCAGGTGTTGAAACAACTTGTTGTCGTAGAGAAGTACTAGATCTCTTTCCCTAAACATTTTCTTCTTGATGTGCCAATCGTGCCAAGATTTGTCTCTGGATTTATGCACTTATTGATGGAATCCTACCAGGATTAGGTTTTCCTCCATTGACAATAATTGATTCAGTTTTTCCTGTACCACGGCTCGATCTGTCATCTATGTGATAGCTACTACGTGTAATATGGGTAGTGAAAATTGTAATGGAACTACTTCTTCTTGTCCATAGACTAGATTGAATGGTGTGTGCCCTATCAACTTTTTGCATGTGGTATTATATGCCCATAATACTGCTGGTACTTTCAGGTCCCAGTCATCTCTGTTGACGTTATAGATCTTTGTTAATGTGTTCTCCAGAATTTTGTTGAAGGCTTCTACTATGCCATTTTCTTGTGGGTGGTACGATGTGGTATTTTGGTGATGAACTTCAAACTCTTCAGTCAGTGCGCAAATGGTGTTGTTTAGGAATTGTGTACCTTGGTCACTCATCAAAACTCTTGGGCACCCAAATCTAGTGATGACTTGTCCAAATAAGAAATGTGCATTTGTCTCTGCGCTACAATCTTTTACTGGTGCAACTTTCACCCATCTTGTAAGGTATTTTGTCACGGTAATAATGTATATTTCCCCTATTCTTTTAGCTGGTGGGTTAATTGGTCCCACAAAGTTGATTTCCCATTTATCAAAGGCATGTAATGTCACTTGTGGTCCTATTGGAATATTTTCCCTTTTGTTGGGTTTGCCTACCATTTGATAGACATCGCATCCCTAACAGTACTCTTTCGAGTTCCTATGAATCATTGGCCACCATAGTCCTGCGCGGTATCTTTTCCTGCATAATGCCCTCCTGCGATTCCCTTGTGGGATTCTACTAACACTCTTGGTCATTCGTGCACTAATACATGCCTTCGCAAGATGTTGTCTGCGCCCATTTTGTATAGGTTTCCTATGATCAGTTGGTAGTTAGATGTGTGGACTACTAGGTTCTTCTTCTGCATAGTGGTATATTCTTGCGGCGCAGTACCTATTCTTAAGTACTGGATTATCTCTGTGAAGTAGTCATCAACAATTTGTACTGAGAATAACTGTGCATACAGAAAGGTGTCTTCTAAATTCATAGGTTCTTCTCCATTTGTGACCCTAGATAGGTGGTCGGTTCCTTCATTCAGTTTCCCTGGTTTAAATATTACTTCAAAATCAAATTCTTCAAATAGTAGTATCCATCGATAGATTCTCCCCCCAACACTAGCTTGTTGACTAGGTATTTCAGGGCTAAGTGATCTGTAAACATCTTAAAGTGTTTTCCCAATAGGTAATGTCTAAACTTCTACAGTGCATAGACCATGGCTAGGCCTTCTCTTTTTGTCGTGTTATAATTTTGTTCTGAGTATGATAGTTTTCTTCTTGCGAATGCTATCGGATGATCCAAGTCTCCCTCTCCTCGCTGCGCTAAGATAGCTCCAAGTGTTATCGTTGATGCCTCTACATGCACATGGAATGTCTTTTCCCAGTCTAGAAATACTAATATCAGTGCAATAACCATTTTTTCCTTCAAGGTATCCAAAATGTGTTGACACTCATCATTCCATTGGTATTTGGTATCCTTCCTTAACATTTTTTCCATTGGTGATGTGATCTGTGCATATCCTTTGATGAATTTCCTATAGTATCATGTGTGCCCTAAGGTTTCTCTTAGTTGTTGGATTGTTTTGGGGCTGGTAAGTTAACAATGATGACTATCTTGGCCAGATCCACTGACAAGCCTTGTTTTCATACTATGTGTCCCAATAGTATCCCGAACGGTGTTCCAAATATGCATTTCTTGATATTTAGTGATATTTGGCATTGTCTGCATCGTTCTAACATTAGTCGTAAAACTTCCACATGGTTTTTCAGTAGATTGTAAACTGTCCAATCATTCAGGTATACTTCGAGAAACTGATGGATGAATTCCTTAAATGCTGCGATGACTACTCTGGAGAATATTGTGGGTGCATTCTTCAGTCCAAATGGCATGACTGTGTACTGATAAGATCCCCATTCCATCACAAATGTGGTCTTGTGTATGTCCTCCTATGCTATGTTAATCTGATGGTAGCTTAAGAATCCATCAGTAAATGAGTAAGCTTCATGTCCCCCCACATTCTATAAAACTTCATCTGTGAACAATGTAGGGAATGGGTCATGTAGGCATGCATCGTTCAACTTCCTTAAGTCGACGCATATCTTAATCCTTCTTCCTTGTTTCTTGTCTTGTACTACCATCGAGGTTATCCATTCTGATTCTTCAACTGGTTCGATGATGCCGACTTCAAGAATTCTATCAATCTCATCTTTCACTTTCTGTTTATATATGGGGTTCAGTCTATAGGGTCGCTATCTTATAAGTCTCTCTTCAGGTCTGAGTGGTATCTTCATCTCTCCCAGTTCTCTTGCTATACCCTTCATCTCTATAAATGTTGTGGGAAAAAGGTCAGTATATTCATGCAAGAATTATGTGATGCTTTCTACCATTTTCTCATCCAGTAGTCTCCAATGTTGGCCATTTTGGGCTGCTCAGTTGTCCCGATGTTAACTTTCTTTACCTTAATTGGCATGGCCATGACTTTTAATTATATGGGTGGTCCTTACACATCTCTTTCCCCTTCTACTTCTTTGATCTAAATTTCGCATGGGCATCTTCATTTGGTTCTTCCTCCTGTACATTATAACATGACAGTAGTTGCTTGACTATTGGTTTATTTCGTTGTTTCTCCTCTGTGATAAATTCTATTTCCGGTTCTTCAATGAATATTACTCCTCTGATTTGTTTGAGGGATGCCTCTATGTTGGCATTCTCATGCTCGAATGAGAAAGTGATTGTGAAGTTCTATTGTAACATCCTACATGTTTTAGTTCCTTTGCACAATTCCTGGTTTGTGTACCAGTTTGTTGGTATACCCTCTAAAGTGTGTATGAAGTTATGAGGCCATTCCTTTGGTGGCGTCATTTTCCATAGCATTTTGCACTTTGCCAAGTGTTCCTATGGTGCCTCTTTGTTAACGGGTTAATTTTTAAATGAAAACACAAATCAATCCCCTTAGATCCACCTAGATCTAGAACAAAACAAGATAGAACATTGCACTTTCCCTAGGTTCTAATCATCAAATTTACTACCGAATGAAAGACGAGAGACATACCTTTTAGTGTCACTTCCTTATGTATTTGTTGTTCCTTTTTCACTCCGATGCTCTTGTGATACTAATCCTGCAGTCAGACATAAACCAACCAAAGTGAAAGCAACAAAAGTATATTCAATGACAACCTATGCATATGATCAAGGAATTATGCAATAAAATAAAGACAATTCTATGGGAAAGAAGCATGCCACTGTATTATATTAAATAATAGGAAGAAAGATTACAACCAGATGCCTTGATGTCATAAGGTTCCTTCCAATAGTTCCTTTCTTCCCACACACTTCTTGCTCCAAGGATTCTAAGACTATAGATATGACATCTATATTGACCAAGCAAAGCTCAAAGCCAAAAAACAATTCCCAATCTCAATCCAACTCAATCAAGATAACTTTATCCATGAGATCTCCTCTCCTTTTATAAGTTGAAGAGGATAAGGTGAGGAAGTTAGGATGATCCCACTAAATCATGAAAGTGATTAAGATCCAAACCATTCGGAATCCACCTCACCATAGAAGCTTCTCCTTCTATAAGCATCGAGAAAATGCTCGTTTTTTCCCATGTACGGAGGCCATCACACCCTAGATATAGTGCAGCCTGCGGAAACTCCACACCCTAGCTATAGAGAAAGGTGCGGAAATTAGGTATCTCCACACCTTGCATATATAACAGCCTGCGGAAATCCTCCAAAATAGGGATTTTACAGAGGAAAACACAACTTCTTCTCTTAGGAAAATTTCTTCTCCCTTCTTTCTTTAGGAATTTAGGATATTGACCCCTCTAAAGGAAACATATATGTTTACATCATTAACAGTCATAGGGATGATGAAAATAATGTGTAACAGAGAGCCCCCCAAAGTATGAAGTTAGAACAAAGTGATAGATGAAATACTTTTTCGAGTGTGTGTAGGGAACAAGGAACATGTCGGTTGGAAACCTTCCAACAAACAAGGAAATACAGTACAATAATATATCATCATTGAGGTAGGCATTCCCATACTCATAATACAAATGATTCAAAGCATAAATGTCGACATGCGAATATCCATGTCAAGTAAGACAAGTCATGGCCACCAAACATACACTGTGGATCCATGCCATTATGACTCAAACCTGAGCATAGCCACCAAAAATACACCATGGATCTATGTGTTAAAGACTCAAATTTGAACATAGCCACCAAACATACAATGTGGATCTATGCAATAGTACAAACTGAATATACTCCAATGCAACTTGAATCTGTGAGAAAATATTCAGGGTCTTCATCTCCACCAATCTATAGTACGAATCTAACCATGCGAATACATGTGTTGAAGTCAAACATGGTAAAAACCACTTGATTATCGATCATTAGTGAATACCATTAACAAGTGCAAGAGAAATCCACCATTAATGTCAATGACTCCCAAGGTACTCTAGTACAATCCAATGAATGTGAATCAATAAGTTGAGGTCGAACACTCGGCAGAACCTTCCGACCGGGGCTCAATAATGAAAACCCACTGTCGAAAGCGAGGAAACCTGCCATTGAGGCATGCAAGTTCCAAGGTACCAATTAGTTTCTAAGTCTAATTCCTAGATAATGAGTTGAATTTGATAGGAAAAGACTCATCATAGGAGGGCCTTAATGTATCCCCCATCAATGACATGAAAAAAGTAACAAGATTTGAAGTAGATCAGAGTAACAAGTGATTCAGGACTAACTCGGGGATGGCCGACCTAATAGAAGTCTTAAGGACTGCAGAAATGGGCAACGCGATAGAAGGATTTCTAGGTTGAACTTCTCTTTGAACATATTGACGACACAACGACTATCTTGGAAACACTAACTCAATGACAGGGATCACGGACCAATTTGTAATCTTATAAAGGAGTATGATCAAAATACAAGTGTATTTTCCAACCTAGACACAAGGCGAGTGAAAGGGTGTAATGTTCAAAAGTGAATATAGGTTTAAATACATTTCTTTCCCAAATTTTCCCCCACCACTACTGGCGAGTACCTCTTTATTTTTACACAAGATTGAGTAGGATAACACATGCTTGTAATGTAAGCTCATCCTTCAGATGAGTCCCTTGGAGTATGTTTAATGAACCCTCGGAAGGAGTGGTTTGGTCCCATATGGGCCTTTCGATGTTTTTCTTTTAACGAGTCCAAAGAAAGAAAACTCGGGAGTTTTTCATGTTTAGAGAGTCTGAAAAACACTTAAAGAGAACTCTCTCAGTTCATTTTTTGTAAATTAGTCTGATGATACTGAAAAAGAGATAAACTATCACTCAACAAATGCTCTTTCTAATACTTTAACGAGCAAGAAAAGAAAAATATCGCTCGACAATCTTTTCATGCATAGAGATTCTAAAACGAGCTTAAAGGGAACTCCAGGTAGTTCCTTTTTTGTATAACCTTTACTAGTTCGAAAAAGTGATAAAAGTATACTTGGTTACATTCTCATTGATTTACAAGCATGATAAAGAACAAAGATTAAGATCGGTAACTTATTCTCATGTATTTCCGATCATGAGAAAGAACAAAGACTAAGCTTGGGATTGTTTTCATTTTTATGCAAGCTTTAAAACAAAACAAAACTATGCTTGGGATAGATTTTATTTTTACACAATCTTAAAAACTAAACAAAACTATGCTTGGACCTGGTTTCA
>JZKD02S1917447.1:37363-69434 GCA_000966675.3 Picea glauca
TGGTGTAGAGGATCCATGGGCATTGTTGACTATGTAACCCTGTAACCCCCTGTGTGCAAAGAAAACAACAAGTGGGAGAATGTTGGGTATGTGTTATATTCTTTGCACGAGTAGAAGTGTCTAAGCTTCTGTGTCGAGCGTGCAAGGGGGTTAGAGGGGGGGTGCAGGGGGGCGGAGCCCCCCGCGAGGGGGTTCGGGGGCAGCGCCCCCGATAATTGTTTTCGCACCGGGACGACATATTTCCGGGACCACATGATATTTAGGTGGTTTTTCGGCACATGGTTTTTTGCCGATGATTTTCTACTTCCGGTTAAGGAATTAGGGTTTTGGACTAATCCAGGTCATTGGGTTAGGGTTTTGGATGCCGCTAGCTCCTATATGTATATTGTATTGTAAACAATGTAACACAATGTATGAATATAATATATGTTGGTTTTCCCAGTTTGGGTTTCCAGGTGAAAAATCTCGGTGTAATGTTTGTATTTGCCATTGTATATTTTCTGTTCTTTTCTGAATATCATTTTGTAGTAGATATTGTACGAGGTTAGAATTTACAAAAACTTGGTCATGGTATCCAATAGATTTTCATTCAAAGGAAGAAACACACTCTGGAAGGAACACATGTCGATGGTTTTGATAGGGGTAAGGAGGTCAAGATCCAATAGCCCTACTGAAGAGGTCACCATGTCAACTACCGGATCCAATTCATTTTCATCGGCAGTGGAAGGCATGGGAGACAATGCCACATAATTTACCTGTGGTAGGGGGGATACCATATACATATAAGAATCACTAAGGGGGGTAATCCAATCAGGACCGATGAATGAAAGTTGATCAATAGTCACAATTCTTCCATCATGAGGGAAAGATATCACATGAAAAAGAGTGGACACAATATCTTTCATGGAATAGACATAATCTCACACAAGGAGTAAAACAAAATCCAAGGGGTCTTAGACTACCATGACATCAATAAAGATAGTTTTCCCTCCCAAAGTTACAGTAAACTAAGGAAGGTTCCCTAAAGGTTGATTGGTTCTTCTGTTAAAACATAACAGATTCTACGTAACTGGCCCAAGCTAAGGATAAACCAAATCTTGCCAAGAAAGGGAGGAAAAAATACTAACGGATGCACCTTCATCTATCATCATCTGAGGAACATCCCAACCACAAACCTTTACTGTAATCTGGAAAGGAATGTGAGAGGGAAGATGAGGTCCAGTTAGAACACCCCAATTAAAAAGGATGGCTTCGTTACTTGGGGGAGGTTCGAAGGGAGAAGGAGGAATGCCCCCTGGCACAGTAGATTTTGTATCAACAAGAAAAATGTGAGCAGTATCGGGTTTAGTCTCTAGTGGGAGAGTAGGATCGACCGATGGCAAGATCATATCGACCACCTGGGTTTCATTCTCCAAGGGGAGAATGGGGTCGATGGGTGGAAACAGATCGACCACTTGGTTTTCACTCTCTAATGGGAGAGTGGGATCAATCGAGGATGGGATCGGATCAACCACTTGGTCAACTAGTTCAACTAAGGACGTGACCAGATTGACTACATGATCAATCAGATTGACTAATGAAGGGGTTGGATTGATCATTCAATCAACTAAAGGTGGGTCGATAGTAAGCTTGAAATAAGTAGTTGGAAGTTGAAGATGTGAAATAGTCATGTCTTCTAGTAATTTTGAGGCTTCATCCATACGAGGGAAAAGGTGAGTTAGATGACTTCCTTTGCATAACATGCATGGGAACTTGACTCTACTTTTATTCTTCCCCATGGGATATTGACTATTTGACAGGAAGTCATCAACATGTTGTTCAGAGACTAACGACATGGGTTGGTGAGGGTGCGTAGACCATACTTCTATAACCTTGGATAGACCAGGGTAATCCTTAAGAATATGGATACCCTTACAAATCCTACAAGGGTACCTAGTTTTACAGGTTGTTTGGGTGATCTTGACATCATCAACACTCCCAGAACAATCAACAGTAACTGGTTTCTTTCCAACACGTCTAAAAGTGGTTGGAATTTTAAATCCTTGTTTATTTTTCTTCTTTTTATTCTTCCTTTTCTTATTCTTCTTATCCACTGAGTTACTAGCTTTAGATCTTTCACTCAACGAAGAAGATGAAATGGAAGAAGACCTTGCAAGTGGAGAAGGTGAAGAAGATCTTACTGGTGAATATAGTGAAGGATCAACATGAGGTTGATGTTATTGGGGGAAATTTCTTACAACCAAAGCACTAGTTGCATTTGGGATTACCTAAGTGGAAAGAAACCATACCTGTAATCCAATTGTGAGACCTGGAAGGCTCAAAGTAGCGATGTGAGGAGGACCAATGTTTTCGTAAGAAGGAAAAACAAAAGGTTCTCCCAGAGAATGGATTCCTTCATTGGTCGTTTCGGGAATGAACACCATTAAATAAATATCCAACCTAGAGTCTTCTAGGGAGAACAAACAACACATGATAAAAATCTAGTAAGCAAGAAAACAAACAAAACCTTCTCACAATGAGCACACTGGTTGGTGATGAAATCCAACGTCGCGGGAACAATGTAAGAAGGGGATGAGATAGAGAGAGTGGAAAAGTTACGTTGACGACCTTCTTAACAGACTTACGCCTTGGTGCAATATCCCACACATAATCGTGGGTATACCCTCCAAGGATACTGAGTGAGTTTGGCCAACGTCGATTCCAGATACAGTGAAGACTTTCCCCTCCACAGTCACCTTGTGTAAATAACCTAAAGAGAAAGGCCATTAAGGTTACCAATTACTATAGTGATGCCTGGGAAAACAGTCGACAGTCTGATCCACATGCAAAGGTAAGGTATCTAGCCCGAAATCAACTTGAAAGGCTCCCACTCATCATTTTGGGTATACCTTCAAGCGACCCCCATAATACATGAAATATCTACACCAAGACCAACAAAGCAGGGTGAGTAACTCTACTAATTTCAATGTGACCTCATGATTGACCCTTGTGTTAGAAGGGCTTCCCAAGACACAATGTAATAAGTGGATTTCCCCGCTCCCTAACTCAAGATTCTATGCTTATTTGTAGCTTTGGAAAGTTATCTTTCACACCCATTCCAAATCCCTACAACTAATCTAATGTAGGTTTGCTACCAGAAAATATAAAAATGTCTGATCAATTTTTATAAGCACTTTATTTTATGGTTGTTGTTACTCAAGAGTAAAATGGCGTGGACAATATGGTGTTTTTACCGACTTGAAAGTTATGCAAAGAGATGAAGATGCAATCTTTTCATTTCGATGAATGCTATGCTACGAAAAGGAGAAAACATTTATCATTCCCATATGCCTAATGTCCCAAAATTTTAAAACTCATCAATATCAATATCTTCAAGAAATGACCAAAATAGACTGTACACCAATACACGATTCATGCCCCCCCGGCCATGAGGGGGAAAATTTTTCAGAATTTAAGATAAAAAAATGCCAGAAATCATGCAATTTCTCTACTTCAAATGCAAGGAAACCCCCGATCTAATATAACGAAAGAAATTACAATTGTTTGTTTCAAAGAGACACTAAAACAAATAACAAATCACTTCAAAACATAATCAACCCAAACTAAGTTTATCTTTTAACACGATTTATTCATAAAAATAAGTATTCTTTCACTAAACAATTCTAAAGAAAAACGATGCTTCGTAACTGAAAGACACTCAAATCAAGAGATCAAATCTTTCAAAATTAGAAAAAGCAAAGATAGATAAAAGAAGTTTCAAAGATTTCAAGCAGGCTGTAAACAGATTATAATCAAACCCAAAAATTCACCCCAAAACCAAATCCAAGGTTTAGGTAAGGAAAAAACCATCAAAAATCAAAATTTTCACAATTCCCACAGGCTGTAGACTAACACAATGCGAAAATCCCTGATTTTCGCAGTCCAGATATGGGTAGGGTGTGGAGTTTCTGCACTGGTCTAAACAGGTAGGGTGTGGAAATCCAAAGTCATCGCACTGTCCCTCAAAGCAGGGTGCAGAAATCAAACAAAAATGGAAAAAATTATAAATTAAGAATGTTTTCCAGTGAAGTTTAACAGTCAAAGAGTTCACCTAGATCTCCCGGTGACTCATAAAACAAAACCCGGGCCATAAAAGCAAGAAAGCAAGGAAAACTAAGAAAACAATTTGTTCCCCAATGGAGTCACCAATTTTGTTACCGGGTTAATTGTTAAGTGCGGACACAAATCAATCCCCCTAGATCCACCTAGATCTAGAACAAAACAAGACAGAACATGGAACTTTCCCTAGGTTCTAATCATCAAATTTACTACCGAACGAAAGATGAGAGACATACCTTTTAGTGTCACTTCCTTATGTCTTTGTTGTTCCTATTTCACTCAAGTGCTCTTGTGATACTGATCTTGCAGTGAGACACAAAACAACCAAAGTGAAAGCAGCAAAAGTATATTCAATGACAACCTATGCATATGATCAAGGAATTATGAAATAAAATAAAGACAATTCTATGTAAAAGAAGCATGCCGCTATATTATATTAAATAATAGGAAGAAAGATTACAACCAGATGCCTTGATGTCGTCAGGTTCCTTTCAACATTTCCTTTATTCCCACACACTTCTTGCTCCAAGGATTCTAAGACTATAGATCTGACATCTATCTTGACAAAGCAAAGCTCAAAGCCGACACAAATTTCCCAAGCTCAATCCAACTCAATCAAGCTAACTTTCTCCATGAGAGTTCCTCTCCTTCTATAAGTTGAAGAGGATAAGGTGACGAGGTTAGGATGATCCCACTAAATCATGAAAGTGAGTAATATCCAAACCATTCAGAGGCCACCTCACCATAGAAGCTTCTCCTTCTAGAAGCATCGAGAAAATGCTCATTTTTTCCCATGTACGAAGACCGCTGCACCCTAGCTATAGTGCAGCCTGCAGAAACTCTGCACCCTAACTATAGAGAAATGTGCGGAAATCAGGCATTTACACACCCTGCATATATAGAAGCCTGCAGAAATCCTCCAAAATAGGGTTTTTACAGAGGAAAACACAACTTCTTCTCTCAAGAAAAGTTCTTCTCCCTTCTTTCTTTAGGAATTCAGGCTATTGACCCCTCTGAAGGCAACATATCGGTTCACATCATTAACAGTCATAGGGATGACGAAAATAATGTGTAACAGTCTTGTCCTTGGTATTTTTGTTGTTTGTTGTATTCATGTTCTGTGTCGTCGTATGCACAATAGTCATTTACATTGATACCAGTCTATGATGCTATCTTTATGCATGCCCCACCATCTTGTGGGCATGGCCTTGAGTGCTAATTCAAGTGCTAACAATCATTGGTTTTCTAATACTTCATCTTTGTATTGTGTCAAGAATGTTTCCAAATCATTTAGTCTGTGGAAACTGGATGGTTCTTTGATTTTTTTGCCTACCCATCTTACTGTGAATTCTATTCTTGCACATATTCGCATAGATACTTCATGTAGTCTCTACTTCTAGCTTTCTAACACGATGTCTAAGTTTGTTGCACATGAAGTAATTTTCTACCAATTGAGTACCCCGTCTGCAGTTGGGTTTACGTAATCCTCATCGCGTGCAGTTTTTCTGTACAACTGGATGATCTCTTCTAAGTCCAGGAAAGTGGGTTCTATGAACCTCTCCCCTTCCGATGGATCTAGTGGTGCCATGACCCTGTATTATCTAGATTCAAATGTCATTTTCCTAGTTTTCAAATTGATTATGGTCTAGTTTTCAAACGCCCAATCAATACCAAGCAAGTTCAGGTAAGGTGTTGTGTCGTCCAATATTTCAATGACTTCAAAGGCTTCTTTAGTGTGCACTCCATCAAGATATATTGTCACTCCTTTCATTCTACCTATTGGTAGGAATCTATGATGGTTTGCTAGTTTTAATTAGACATTTGAGTATCCCAGTGTTGGCTCTCCCATGCATTGCCAGGTCTTCTTGGGTAGCACATTCACTTTAGATCATAGGTATAGTATAATGTCTCCCATGTTAAAATATCCAATGTTATCATTTAGTCTAAATTCCCTACTTGTTCTTCTTCTGGTGTGTAGGTGATTGACGATTTTTGGTTCTAGTTTTTTGTCTGTCTCGCTGCTACATTTCTCTAGTATTTTTTTCAATATTTTCACAAATGAAGGATCACTTAATACTTTTACGCATGATTGAAAAAATCCTTTGACTGTACTTGCTTGTCCCTTGGGTTTCATTCCATTGGTATGATCCAATGATGGAGGCATCTCATATTCTGGGGCTTTCTTGAATGGTTGCACAATTGAAGTCAATGTTGTTTCCTCCTTCTGAAATTCTTGTATGGCTTCCTTAAAAGTCACATTTTCTTTAGGTGCATCAAAATTCTTTCTTGGTTCAGTGTTCTTCTTTACCCATTGGTTCTATGTTGCTTCCTGTCGAATTGCGTCACTTCCTATTTTCGTTCCTCTACAAGTGACTATATTGATGTTTCATCTGTCATCCCTAACTTCGGCTGAAATCCACTGGACATTCTAATTTATCTGATTCCTCTTTTCCTGGATATTTACGAGTAGTGTTAGACATTCCTCTGTATCGTGGTTCAATGCGCGGAAATACATACAAGTTGCAGGTGGAAGTGGACATTATCATTCATAATGTCTTAGTTGCTGACATTTTTGACATGTGATGGGTCCTCTACCACGTCCGAAACCTCCTCTTTCTTGTCCTCCTACTTGGTATCCTGCTCAGTTGCCTCTCGACATGTTATACGATGGTGCCTGATTATACTACGCAGTATTGTACTAGGGATGTGTCAGGTTGTATTGTGGTTTCACGTTGTTGTATGGTTGTGGCGCAATATTGTACTGTGGTTGTGCAATATTGTATGGAGTTGGGGGCTGGATTGAACTGTGGCACTGCTTGTCCAGTCATCATTTTGGCCTGTACCCTGTATGCATCTTATGTTCTTTCCCGCATCAGCTCCATATTTCTACAATCTTTGTCATCGTGACCTACTGACTTACAAAAAGGTGCAATATGAATTATTCGGAACTGTCTGGTATTTATACATCATCATGCAGTGATAAGGGTCATGAACCAGTTTCCTACATATTTTGCACCATAATCCTCCCTGTGCTAGTGGATTTGGCATACCTGTTGCCATATACTGCACGAATGTTGGGAATTCATTCTTGTGGTGTCCTTTTGTTCATCATGCAGTGCACCAAACAACTTCTCGTTTGTCCTTATTCTTATTATGGTTCAGCTAAAATGTTAGATTCTACAAATCCTCCTTCAATTCCTCAATAGCTGGGTCCATCTGGTGGTACTGGTTCTCTTCCAGTTGCAAGGATTCCTACAGGGCCTCTGCCTGCGTCTGAAATTTCTGTTGCCGTAAGGGATATTTTAAGTGTGGGAGTAGTGAGTTGATAAATAGGTGTCGATGTTGCATCTCAGTCATAAGGTATTTTAGTTTTTCCTTTAGTCGCTTGAATCTCTAGTCAATCTCCCATACAGACTCTCCTGGTTTCTGTCTTATCTCGATCATCTCGTTCATGTACTGATCCTTTGAGATCGTCTTCTGGAATTCATTAATCAATATATTATTAATGTTTTCTAGTTTCCTCGTTGTCCAAGGGGAACTATTTGTGTCTAGACTCATGTACCAGTCTAGTGCGCAGTCTCTCAGCATAATCTCTAGCTGCGCGATTTTGGTATCTTCACCAGTGATCTGTTTTTCCTCCCAGATCTTTGCACAAATGAGAAAATAATTCTCTAGATATTCTACTACTTCTCCTCAAAATTATGGTAATATAATAGTGGGATTGTGTCCTGTCATTCTAAATAATGAACTAATTCCTCCTCCACATGGTGTAGATACTTGACTAGTGTTGCCTGAACTGGATCCTCTAGTTGTTGCTCCTAGTGTAAATGTACTTCTTGTTGTCGGACTTGCTTCGAAATTTGGTTGTCTAAATGGTGGTGTTATCTTTGGTGCAGTAGTCGCACATGGTTTTGTGGGTTCCTGGTCAAGATGGATATCGGTGGCCACCCACCTTTTCCAACTAGCTCAAAACAATTTTCTGACAATTTTGGTAATTTACTATTTTTAGCAGTTTTAACTTTCAAGGCCATTTTGAGGGCCTAAATGAAGGTTTTTTGGGATCAATCTCATAAATTATATTCAAAGGAATCATTGAGCCCCAAAAATTGATCTCCTCGGTGATACCTTTCCAACGGGCTATCACACACCTAAAACGGAGATCGTATGCAAAAGTTACGACCCTAGGAAGTTGATGTACTAACTTACCCAAACGGGGCCCACGTGACTTTTAGCGCTTCATCTCCTAGGGTTAGGTTTTTGGATGTCTAGGGTTTTGGGAATTCTTGTTTACTATAAAAATGCCTTCATATCCTGATTGTAATCTTCTTCTTTTGAATGCATGCATCTGTCACATCTCTTCTCAGAGATAAGCTGCCACCATTCCAACAAGCTTGTTTCCGTTGCATTTTATAGTTTCAACTTATTTCGTTATTGAATAGAAAACCAGTTTTATTGTATCTCTGTTATTTTGTGTTAAGCACCTGTTAATAATTTGTATTCATTTCATTCTTCTCATAAAATCTGGATCAGTGGTATTAGAGTGGTTTGCTCCTTGTCGTCTTAATGCATGTCCCCAACGAGGTCAGAGTACAAAGAGTTGGGTCTTGAGCTTGTTTCTCTTGAGGACAGAAGCTCTCGCACACCCAAGCGACCTCTCATGGAAGGAGAAAAGAAAGATGACAAGACAGGATATCCTTTCAAACTGTTGATTGAGGAATCCCTCACACAACAGAGGAAGGAGATGATGGATAGTTTTGTGCAAATCCTTCGGTGGCTACCAACAGGCGATCCATCTTTTTCGAACGGAGGTGTCGCCCCCTTCAAGGTAAAAATAAAATTCGATATTCCTATATTTTAAGGTCAGATAGACGGATATGCTGTAGAAAAGTGGTTGAATCTACTATAAGGGTAATTTTTTGTCCATAACTTTTCGAATAGAGAAAAGATTACTTTTGCACTCCTCAAAGCCATTCCACATGTCAAAGATTGGTGGGAAACTTTTTGTGAGCAAAAGGAAACAAAGGAAACCTCATTATTTTTAGTCACAGCCACTTGGGAATCCTTCAGGGATGCTATTAAGGAACAATACTACCATGTCGAAAGTTATGATGACCTGTATACCAAATGGACCACACTGTGGCAAGAAAGAGACCAAGCAGTGACCGATTTCACAAATATCTTCCATACCTTGTGCACCAAGCTAGGTATCAAATATTCAGAGTGACATATGGTGATCAAGTATCATGGTGCTCTGCATAGATACATCCAGATTGAAATGTAATTTTTGGACGTCCCGTCCTTGGGCCCGACCTACCGATATGTCGTCAAAATCAAGCACAAGCTCAAACAAAAGATGTGGCAATTTGGGCCTGGGAACCCCTCACAACAAAAGATGGGAAAGGGTGGCCCCAAACCATTGAACAAAGGATAGAGAAAAGATGGACAGTATCATGACATCCAGTCCAAGTTGCAAGCAAAGAAGGACACCATAAAGACAAAGAAATATACCGAGAAGTGGTGTGACTTCCATAAGAGCCCTTGGCATAACACTGTTGACTGTCACTCAAAGGAGTCGTTGGTGGCTAAAGTGAAAGCCTCTGAATCAGATGCAAATTTTGACTCTGAGCCAGAACCAGAAAGGGGAAGATGGATCATTGACGTGGAACCCAATGCCACTGTTGCTACCACCAAGCTCCAGCCTGGTGAACCAGACAAGCCAAAAGAAGAAGAGTGCTTCTTCCATTCACAGATGTGGGTAAAAGGAACAGCACTGCACTTCATCATTGATAGAGGTATCGAGAAGAACCTCATCTCAGTAGAGGTCTTCAAGTGGCTCACCCTTCCAAAAATGCCACACCCACAACCCTACACCATTGGATGGCTCTGCCAAGGAAGCGACCTTTGCATCAGCCAACAGTGTCGACTGTCATATGGCATCAATCCCTTCAAAGATGAGGTATTATGTGATGTTTCTCCTCTTGAAGTTTGTGATGTTCTTTTGGGCCAACCTTATTTATGGAAACGTCATACTGTATATGATTCTAGGCCTCGTAGTGTTATTATTACTTTGAATAGGAAATTGTACATGATACCCGAGGCAGTCCCACCAAGTGTTATTTCCTTGATCTCTACTAAGCAATGAAAGAAGGTCATCTCTCAGATGGGTAAGTTTGTCTTCTTCATGATTCGCTCTCAGAATAAGAGAAATATCACAGCCACATCTAGGGTCTCTATGGTTGACCTCTCCACACAACAGAAGCAAGTAGATAAGATCGTGGAAGAATAATCAGATATCTTCTCCTCACCTACAGGGGTACCTCTGCACTGCCAGGTCAAGCACCCCATCAATCTGACCCCCGGTGCACTGCTTCCCAATGGGCCAGTCTATTTTCGCTCTTTGTTAGAGAATGAAGAGATCAAGTGAAAGATCCAAGAAATGATCCACAAGGGGCACATCCATCCCAACTCATCACCTTGTGGGAGCCCAATCATGTTGGTACAGAAGAAAGATGGAACTTGGTGACTCTGTATTGATTATCGGGCTCTAAATAAAATCACAGTCAAAAACCAGTACCCGATTCCTCGAATCGACGACCTTCTTTATCAACTCACGGGGGCCAAATACTTTAGTAAGATTGATCTGAAGTCTGGATACCACTAGGTCCCGATAGAACAGATAGATGTATGGAAGACCGCCTTCAAATCAAAGGAAGGACTTTTTGAATGGTTGGTATTGCCCTTTGGTTTGCCAAATGCTCCAGCCAATTTCATGAGGATGATGGACGATATCCTCCGACCATTCACCAATAATTTTGTAGTGGTGTATCTAGATGACATTCTAATTTATAGCAAGACTTGGGCCAAACACTTGCAACATATTCAGCAGGTTCTGCATACCCTGTGGCAGCACAAGATATACGCCAACTTGGAAAAATGATCCTTCGGCATGGACATGATCCATTACCTAGGATACATCATTGATCAGCATGGAATACATGTGGATCTAGCCAAGATCCAAGTCATCTGTGACTGGCCAGCCCCAACAACACTCACTAAGCTTCGGAGCTTCTTGGGCCTCGCCAATTTCTACGGCAGGTTCATGTTGGGATTCTCCCATATTGCATGGGCCCTCATCCAAATAAACAAGGGTGGTGGTAAGGATAAATTTGCATGGGGTTGGTCCCAACAATAAGCATTCGATGATTTGAAGCAATGCTTGTGCTCAGTCCCAGTACTTTCACTATCAGACCTGTAACATCCCTTTGAAATTGAGACAGGTGCTTCAGACTATGTTGTGGGTGCCATTATCACTCAGTACGGCCACCTCGTGGCCTATCATAGTGAGACGTTGTCAAATACTATCCATAAGTACCCTAATTATGAAAAGGAAATGTACTCCATTGTACAATCCTACCTCTAGTGGAGACATTACATTCTTTGGAAGGAGACAGTCATCCACACTGATCACAAGCCACTGCAATTCATGCAGACACAGGGAAAATTGCAGAATGACCGTCATCAAAAGTTTTCCACATACTTGCAGCAATTCCACCTCAACATCAAGTATAAAAAATAAAGCACCAATCACGTCATTGATTGCCTCAGCAAACCACCTGTCACGGCACTCACCACGGTGCTAGACTCTTGTAGCCATGAGACATCTGGATGGCCCCAATTCTATGAGAAAGACCCTGACTTCGCCACCACCTACCAAATGTTGGGTGCAAACACAATTGTCGATAATTTCAATCTTCAGGATGGGTTGTTGTGTCGTCTGATCCATATTTGTGTCCCATCAAGTGTGCTGATCTGGGAAGCTCACTACAATCAGGTGGCAGGATGCTTCGGCATCAAAAAGATAGTGGTGATTTTATAGAAACATTTCTACTAGCCAAAACTTCGACAGGAGGTCAACAAGTATATTAGTTCATGCACTGTCTGTGTTATTTCCAAATCGACCACTAAGAAACAGGGCTTGTACACCCCTCATCCTACTCCTGACAGGCCATGGGAATCCATCTCAATGGACTACATGTTAGGCCTCCCGTCCACCAAGCGGGGAAATGACTTTGTTTTTGTGGTTGTTGATCTCTTTTCTAAGATGGTAATTCTGGTTGCCTGCAAGAAGATCATCACAACAGAGGCCACTGCCAAGCTCTTCTTTGAACGAGTCTGGGTACATTTTGGAATCCCACAAACCATTGTCTCAGATCGGTATAGTTGATTTCTCAGCACATTCTAGTCGAGCCTCTGGTCACTACTGGACACCAAGCTCACCAAATCCATAGCCTTCCACCCCTAGACAGATGGACAAATCGAGGTTGTAAATCGAATGATTGTGCATATCCTTCACATGTATAATTCAAATCACCCTCGCACATGGAATGAGAGCCTTCCCTATGTCTAGAATAGCTACAACTGAGCCCTGCATAGCTCAACCGACCACAGCCCCTTTCAGGTGGGGTTGGGATTCCAACCATTGGGTCCCATAGATGTTGCACTTCCCCTTATGGTCACCTCGACCGATTCATCTCCTACTCCAACTGAAGCTGAAAAAGCCACCTAGTTCATTGAGTAGATCTAGCACATATGCCAACAGGTTCAATATATCCTACAAAATTCTAATGACAAGTACAAACAATGACATGATCAACATCGGGTGCCACATAATTTTTAGGTGGGCAACAAAGTTTGGTTTCACTTACAGAAATAACGCCTTACAGGACCCCATTGAAAGCTTCACCCACTCTATTATGGGTCGTACACTATCACCAAGGCTGTGGGGGAAAATGCTTTTGAGCTCAACATTCCCCCCTTCCTTGGCCTGCACCCAGTGTTCAACGTGGATCTCCTTCGCCCTTATTTCCCACCATTATTGGACACCTTAGAAGTAGTAGAACAACTGACACCAACAGATATCGACGTTGACTACATACAACAGGAATCCAATGATCAGATTGTGGACACACAAATCAAGGACACTCGACAACAAAGGATCTAGCTTTATTGAGTCGTCAAAGCAGGGAAGCTCTTGCACCAAGGCAAGTGGCTCACCCAGGGCCAAATTCAGCAGACATTTCCTCATCTGATGGGGGACATAAACACAATGGAGACCATCGCTTCCTAAGGAGGGAGGATTTATCCATATGGATATCGGTGGCCACACACCTTTTCCAACTGGCTCAAAACTATTTTCTGACAATTTTGGCAATTTACTATTTTTAGCAGTTTTAACTTCCGGGGCCATTTTGAGGGCCTTGTTGAAGCTAGGTTTGAAAATTTTTCACCTTTAAAACTAAAAATTTTCTCTTTCGGGATTTGGTTTTTCATAAGGCATAAATCTCGCTATTAGTCCAAAAGACTGATACTAAAGTCTCGAAATGATTTCTTTTCTTCCTTATAATTAAAGACAAGAAGCTCAAATGTTATTAAAGTCTAGATGCACGCTTTGTAACATACTTTAAATCGTGATAATTTAAAACCCTAAAGAAGTTAATTAACCATCTTTTAAACCTCTCAGGATTTGGGGTTTACTCGGAACAATATCTCTTCAACACATTTTGAATCGCGAAATCCTGATTCATGATTTCCTGAAAGAAGTGAAAATCATTCTTGATCCCGGTTATTTTAAAACTATCCTCATCGTGATTTCGGGATTCGGGGCTTAGTGGTGACATACCTCATGTATCCACGATCCCCGAAACCCCGAAATGCGAAGTCCTGACTCAATACAAAAGTTAAGGTTTAAATCTAATCTCATCACAATTTTGGGATTCAGGGTTTATACGTGACATACCTCATGTAACCGGGATCCCCGAAACCCTGAAACACGAAGTCCCAACTCAATACCGAATTTTAAAGAGAACTAACTTCATTTTAAAAATACATTTAATGGTAGTTAAACTTCTTAAGTACTTTATTTTCAGCCTTCGTCAAAAGAAGCTTTTTGAATGTTGATTTTATAATTGTTGAAATACAGCCACATTAATAACAAATAGATCGTGATTTCTACGACACAAATGCATATCTCAGAGACATTCTCCGCATTAAAGGTATTAAATTATTGACAGTTGTGTCAGTACTTTCACCATAAAATGAGTTAAAAGAAAGCTAGAAGTTTGTTCTTTGAAACTTATTCTTGCTTTTTCTATCAGAAATAGGATAACATAGCTGAGCTTTCACACCTCTCTTCTGTGACAGGTTTTCTTTCCAATACAAATTCATGGACCCAAAGAAGGAACCCAAGAAGAGTGAAGATACAACTGATATTTCCAGCCCGGAGGGAGATGTCATATTAGACACCACACCAGATGTTATCGACTCAATTAAATCATGGAGACGGATTTATGAAAATCTAGACTGCGAGATGAAAAATTCCCCTAGCGATTATGAGAATCACCTTCGGGAATAGAAGAATCAGAGCTTCACAAAATTGCAACACGCCCACGACTCATGTCGTACAACGACATGGTCAGTTGGGCTTTGGACAAGGTTGATATTCTGACAAGAAGAATTTTAAATGATCAAGGAGCCATTATCGACTCATTCAGACCTGAACATATCCAGGTTATGTACAAACTCTCACCCAATTCTAATTTCATTTACAATGCCGAATTTATAACTGAATTCCAGAGAAAGGAATGCTTTGAGGTAGACCAAACTTACCCTGATTTAATCAAAGGTTGGTGGAAATGTCCATCAAAATTTAGGGCCGATACCCACGGAATCTATGCCACAGCCTCTTTGAATGAGTGCATGGTTTATGTAGCCATGATGTTGTATAGACACTTCATCAAAAAGAATCCCTGCCATTTCCCCGCAGAATGGGTGCCCTTTTTAGAAGAAGCATTAAAAGGGTATAGTTTCAACTGGGATAAGATTTTATCTGATAATATAGCCAAAGAGATTTTGGATTACAGAGTTGCAAGAGCCCGAGGTCAACCAGTGGCCTTCTACATGTCAGCGTACCTCATGGACGCAAATTTTTTTATAACTCCATTTCCCCTGATGAATTGGAGTTGGAACATAACCTGCCCTGAACCCATTCACAAATATCACTCTGAGCTGTGGGAAGAAAATGCAAAAAAATCATTTTACAAAATTTTCCATTTTGTGGTGACACCCATGCATAAAATGCTTTTCAGCTGTGACCCTCCTCGCATTTCTGATGCAGTTTCAAATAACCTCAAGAAAATAGCAGACTAATTCATTGAAGAAAGATTATCCTACATCAGGGTTTATGGGTGCTCAATTCCCCCTCACGCACTTCCAAAATTCCTTCCGGATAGAGTAGTGTGTAGGGAAGTGGCACACCAAATAGTAAAAGTTGATATTGGAATAGAGCTAAAGGAAGCTCAAAAGAATTCCTAGCCAATATTCCCTGTGCACATCAGGAAATTTTCATTACTAAATTTGGGACATTCTAGGGTGGAAGCAAAAGCGATCGAAGAAATTAAACTAGTAAATATTGAGTACAAAAGGAGTGACCCTTATCAATTAGTGAATAAACACTTGATACACTGCAATATGAAAGCCTATGACCATGAGGAGTCCCCTTGGGACGACGTGTTCAAAAGGACCAAATCTTATAAAGAAGTGTTGGAAAGAGTACAGACACTGTCGTCCTACCTACAAGTGATCTTTTGGACCTTTCAGAAGCATCGACGGAGTGGTCTTTCCCAAGTACTTCAAGGGGAAGAAATTACCATCCCCCAGGACCAAGAAAGTGTTCCACCAGGTTTGGAGCAAGAAAGCATTTCACCAGGTTTTGAGAAGGAAGCACAAAATAAGGGAAATCCTGAAAAGGCCCTACAGGATGCGGAAAGGCCTCCACCAAGTAGAAAGACCAAAGCACAGAAAAGGTTAGGGAGACCACCCAAGTCCAGTAAGCCTACTCCCACTTCATCACTAAAGGTTGATGTCAACACGCCTAAGGCGGCAGGAGGGAAAGGATCTGCACAGATAGGGAGTCCCATAGACTCCTTAACTCCCTTACAGTCCACTTTTGGACTGCCACAAACGAGAGCTCTTTTTGTTGATGACCTTACCTCCATTCCCATAGATGAGATTCCTCCTTCCGATTATTTTTTCAGTAGAAAAAGGAAGGCTGTCCTGAAACAGGAGATGCATAAGAGGGAGGGGAACATGGTTAAAAAAAAATAAAGTCCTGATAGATGGAAAAAAATTGGAGGAAGAAGATTTTGCTACAGAGGTAGCAGGTTCCATGGGGGCCATGGAAACAACAAAATTTTTTACCATGGGAAAAATCATAACAAGGATAAAGAGGAATGATAAAATCATAGCACAACTACAAGAGCAATTAAAGAATGTTGAGGAAAGCATTAGAGAAGAAATGAGTAAAATTTTGGAGCAGATAAGGGTTGCCAAAAGGTTAGAGGTTCCAAAACGAGTTTGGAAGAAATGAGCCAGTAAATACAAACAAATTAGCTACAGATTACTCAGCAAAAGGAGCATGCAAAACAGTTGCAGGCTAGATTAATATCAATGGAAGATCATATTATAGACTTAAAATCTTTCCAAGCCCAGTCACTGGAAGTGCATTAAAAATAGAAATTGAACAGCACAAATTGATTTCCAAGATAGAAATTATTCAGAATTACTTTCAAGAAGTAGATAATTCCTTTGAAAATATCATCCTAAGAGAAAAAGACGCTAAAGTAGTGAGGATTACTCTCCAAAAGGAAATTATATATTCAACAGGTGAACAGGTATCCGAAACTATGAAAGTATCAGCCACAGAGAAAATCAGAGGCGACATCATGCTCAAGCTATGGGAAACCAACATAACTAAAAGTAAAAGAATAGCCAAAGAAATTAGGGATGACTGTGATGAATTTTTTGATCTTCTATAAAAAGGGTCATTAAATATTGGAAAAGGCCAGTGTACAGGACTTTTGGGACAGATCAATATTGTAAGACATCAATTAAATTTTAGGGAAAATTTGAGTGAAATCCAAACGGAAATTTCACAACTAAGAAAAATCGATGTCACCCTAGTGGACAGGTTGTTAGTTGAGCCAAACTTAAAGTTGTAGTCAATAAATTTTACATATAAAGGAGTGGATGACCACCTTTCTAAGATTCAGAGAAAGGTTTATCTGTTCGAGCCAAGATATTTTCCAGAACCCCCCATAAATTTTACACAGTTCCTGGAGAAATGTATTAAATGTATCGAATCAAAAGAAGGAGAGTCATCGGAAAAGTAAAAGTATTATTTGGAAGGGATTTTCTTCCAAGAAAATGAAAAAATGAAGAAGATCATGAAAGCGGTTTTGGATCTACTTTTTAACAAATAGTTAGTCTCTAAGAATTAGGAACTCACCAACCGTCCTAAGATTGGTGGTTTTATATACATGTAATTTTTCAAGGCTAAGAAATGGATTTTTTCTGGAGGGATTGTAAAGAGATAACTTCATTTTTCCTGAATTAATACAATATAGATTGAAGATTCCAAATCTGGTCAAGACTAAGTTATCTGTTTCTCTGTCATTCTATTTTTTATTTCCATACTTTTGTTCGAAGTGTTTCATGTGGTAATTTCTATTATAGTAATTAAAACAGTCAGATTATCTAATCGTTTGCAGTTTTTCCTCTATATCAGCTTTCAACGGATATAATACCTATGAACGTTTTAGGACTCTGAAACTATATGCTTATGCAAAGTTATAATTTGTTTTCTTGTATTAACTTAAAATGAGATTCTTCTTAAATTGATGCCTCATTTTTGTTATACAACTACATGTTTCCTTTTTCTTCATTCCGTCCACTGTCTCCTTTAAAATTTAACTCAGATACTAGAAAAGGCCTTTATTTTTGTTATACTATTAATTCATAAATTGGAAGTTCTAATTTTATAATTTTGAACCAGAAATTTGTGACCCTCGAAAATATTTTTGATTTACAAAAAAGAAACCCTCGGCTTTCATGACTGTTCCAGTTACCAGAAAGCCCAATATAGAACCCGGTCTATCAGATCAAACAAGCATTGTGTTAAATATATTCGATACCATCTTACAAACAACAAATACATGGGTAGAACTTGAAAGATCATGGGCTACAATTGAAAGGGATATTAGCATTCAAGAACAATGGGAAACTAGACAAAGATAGTTAAGGAATCAACCATGATCTCAGTTTCCTTTAAACCTTTTCTTTTTTACCGATTAATTATCTCTACCTTTTCTGGATGCCTTGATGGTATACTTTAGAGCCTTAAAGTATAAACTCAGGAACAACATATTTTTGGTGTCATTGTCGGGGAATGAAGAAACAAATCTTTTCCTTGGGAAGAATGACATTGGCTCTTTCTTTCTTTGATAGTGAACAAAGATAGAAAAACCTTCTAAGGCTACTTTTATCTTTCACTTGGTGGCTCCACGTTTTTTAAACTAGCTTCTAGCCGAAAGAACACTAGAAATAACCCGGACGACAAGCAAACTTCACCAGTTTCTAATCCAGAAAAAAATTTAAAATCAAGAAGATCTCTCAGACAAATCATTTCACTGACACATGTCATCTATCGACCAAATTATTCATGGTTGAAATTCATACGAAGACTTGAGATATCCCTCTCCCTCCCCCTATCGATCGATATGCGCTCTTTTCCTGAAGTCCACACTCCTATTGTCAAATGCTTCGACGAATGTTCTGTGTATCCTGATTTAAACCCCGTCAATTCTCCAATATATTCATCTTACAAGCCTGGAGAAACAAGTTCTCTTCTTCTTGGGCCTTCTTTTTCCAATTTCCTTTGCTTTGAGGATCATTTCCCACAACCTTCTTGTCACATTCAAGTACAACCCTAGTTTCAATATCAAATCTATCAATGGCTGCACACAGAGGTGTGGGGGCTGGAGGCGGTGTTGTAGGTGGTGCCGCAAGTGGCCAAATACCCCTCCCTAGATTTTTTTCTAAGGTGGCTGCCAAATATGCCCCTCTTTTCCTCTCAGTTCCCCTACATGACCTTACAGAGAATTACATGAAAAATCTCCCAAAGTTTACAGGGGAAGGCGATTTAATCGCACAGGAGCACATTAATTTCTTTGACCAATTCACTGATATCCTAGGACTCGAACACAAAGATGTCTACTCTAGACTCTTAGTACAAAATGTTGAAGGGCAGGTCAGAACCTGGTTTCGAGGCTTAGCAGTGGGATATTTAAGGTCATACGATGAACTCAAAAGTTCTTTCATCAGGCAATGGGGGGAAAGAAAATATCACCTCTATTATTTGACGGAGTTCGAGGCTCTTAGAACGAAAAATTCAGAATTAGTTCTCGAATTCACCCAAAGATTTAATAAATTGTACAATAAAATTCCCATCAAGGTCAAACCTTCTCAGCCTGCAGCGAAAGTAACTTTCGCTGGAGCTTTCGACCTCGATTTCTCCTTACTATTGAGAGAGAGGAGATCAGTAGACCTCACCAAGATCCAAGGTGATGCCCTAGAAATTGAATCAAACATGATGGCTTCAAGAAAGATAAAATCCAAAACGGAGGTTGGGAACAAAGAAAACAGAAGATACAGAGAACAAGGAGGATCTCCAGGGTCGGGAAGATCTTTGGGAGAAAAAATGGACGACATGGCTAGGATAATTAAAGAAGTGTCTAATAATATTTCAAAAATGGATTTAGAGCAGACTAAAAATGACCATTTTCCCAGAAAGGATTTCAGAAGGAATCCCAATCCTCAAAACCCACAAAGACAGATTAAAAATGAGGATCAAAAAATCACAACTCCCTTCAAGAGTGAAAACTTCATTGGAGAGGAAGATTTAGAATATCTTGAGGAATTAAAGGAAGAGATAAACAATCTGGGTGATGATGAGCCACAACCATATTTATCAAGACAAGATTATGAAAAAAAATTATGTGAAAATGCCTTTTGGTTTGATGAACGCTGGAGCCACTTTCCAAGGAGCAATGGACATCACCTTTATGGAAGAGTTAGGGAAATTTATCATCATCTATCTGGACAATGTAACTGTGTTTTCCCATCTGATGGCGAGCACCTGAGGCATCTCAGACGAGTCTTCGAGAAATGTAGAAGGTTTGGGATTTCTTTAAATCCTAAGAAAATCCTTTTCAGACTGGAGGAAGGCAAACTGCTAGGGCACATAATCTCCAAGGACGGAATCAAATTAGACCCTAGCAGAATCGAGGCCATACAAAAATTAGAACATCTAAGAAACATCAAAGAATTACAGTGTTTTATCAGAAAAATAAATTTTCTACGAAGATTCATACCCAATCTGGCAGAGCTCCTTAGAAACATTACAAATATATTGAAAAGGGATGTAAAAATAAAATGGGACTCCAAGTCCAGGCAATCTTTCGAACAATTCAAATGAGCACTTACAGAGGCCCCTGTCTTGATCAATCCTAATTTTACCAAGGATTTCTATCTTTTTTCTTTCACTTCGGAACATACCATTGCAGTGGTATTATTACAGAAGAACAGTGAAGGGTATGAACAGCCCATAGCCTTCTTCAATAAATCATTAAGAGATGTTTCTTTAAATTACAAGATAATGGAGAAACAATCTTTTGCCTTGGTAAAATCCATAAAGGATTTTAGGGTCTACATTCTCCATTGCCACATCATTGCATATGTTCTGAATGTGGTAGTAAAGGACATTTTGACCCAGGACAATCCGGATGGAAGAAGAGGAAAATGGATTGTTGTCATTTTAGAATACGACATAGAGATTAAGCCTACGAAACTAATCAAAGGTCAAGGCCTAGCAAAATTAATGGTTGAATCTAATTTCCATGCTCTCGACATTAATTGTTTAGCTACAACAGGTGAACAGGGTGAGATGACGAATCCAAGCATGAGAGAGATGTTTCTAAACTCTCCATGGTACGCAGACCTTATATTTATTTTGCAAAATTTACAAGCTCCCCCTAGTTTGACTAAGACTAAAGATAGATTTTTGAAGTTGAAAGCCTTATAATTCTGTATTCTAGAAGGCAATCTATATTGGAAAGATCATGGAGGTATTCTGTTAAATTTTTTATTGAAAGATGAAGCTGACAAAGTGCTACAAGAATTTCATGCAGAAGATTGTGGTGGCCATTTGAACTGGAAGGTCACAGCCAACAAAATCCTCAGAGTTGGTTTCTATTGGCCCACCCTATTCGCTGATGTACATCGTACAGTGACTGCATGTCATCAATGTTAGTTGTTTGAAGGAAAAAGGAAACTCCTTCCTCTTCCCCTGAAACTAATCTCAGTTGAAGCCCCTTTCCAGCAATGGGGATTGGAATTCATTGGATAAATACACCCCCCTTCTTCAAGCCAACACAGGTGGATTCTTACCGCCACAGATTATTTTACAAAATGGATCGAAGTGGTACCAAGACGGCAAGCCACTGATTCTGTTATTATCAAATTTCTTGAAAATAATATTTTTTCTCGCTTTGGATGTCCTAGAAAGATTATAACTGATAATGTAGTTGCTTTTCGATCGAAGAAACTCATAGATTTATGCAACCAGTATCACATTGGTTTGGGACATTCCACAGCTTACTACCCCCAAGGGAATGGGTTGGCGGAATCTTCAAACAAAACCTTGGTAAACATCATCAAGAAAATGTTGAAGGAAAACAAGAAATCGTGGCATAACAAGTTAGTGTTCGCATTGTGGGCTGACAGACTGACCACAATGTCAATTGATATGTCACCATACCAACTGGTCTATGGCACAG
This sequence comes from Picea glauca, assembly GCA_000966675.3. Classification (NCBI taxonomy): domain Eukaryota; kingdom Viridiplantae; phylum Streptophyta; class Pinopsida; order Pinales; family Pinaceae; genus Picea; species Picea glauca. Next base: position 59,191 of record JZKD02S1917447.1, read on the forward strand.
AAGTAGTTTTCCCCACTTCCTTAGGAGTCCCTGTCATGAAGTTGCTTCAAGATGTACAATCCGATCCAAATGACTCACAGAGAAGGATCAACCAGATGATCCATTTACAGCAGTCTAGGGAAGAAGTTTTCAACAAGACTCAGGTAGTCCAAGAAAGCATCAAGAAGATTTTTGACAAAAGAACCAAGGAAGATTATTTTGAGCTGGGAGATTTGGTGCTGAGATGGGATGCCAGAAATGAAGACAAGGGAAAGCATGGAAAATTTGACAGTCTGTGGAGAGGACCATACATGATTCAAGCATTTAGGGGAAAAAACACTTTCTTGCTAAACAACGCTGATGGGACAGATCTGCCAGGAGGACCTGTAAATGGCAGAATGTTGAATCATTATGCACTGCCCCAGTAGAGAATCGAGTTTTCACTCACCATTGTACATACCATTTTCACTTTTCACCTACATTTTCTGAGTGAATAACATAAGTCAGTTGGTTGAAGCCCGAAGAGAAGGCCCTAAGCCATTGAAGTCTGTTCTTCCATTTTTTTAGAATAAAACCAATCAATCAACAAAGGCTATAGGCATAAATTTTCAGAACGACAGGAACTAGGATTCTTGGCACTTCACAGGGAAAGTACCATCCCCAGGTGGAGCCACTGTTATCACCCTATAAGTTATAGGATCAACTGGTGACTGGAATATTATCTGTCTCTAGTGTTTGATGACAAATGATTTTTCATTCTGCAAATAATTTGAAAAAATAAAAGAAAGAAAAATAAAAAAGAAAGAAAAAGAAAAGAAAAGAGGGCATAAAAGAATTTCAATAAAAGCCCCATGCAATAATAGTAACTTGGTCCATACCTTTCAAGCATGGCCAAGTTATTTTTAAATTGATGTTGATAGGATTAGTGAATGAGTTTGGCTAAACAGTTTAATCTTAGCCAAAGTATCTAGGTTAGATTAGTGAATAAATTTGGCCAAACTGTATAATCTTGGTCAGATAACCCCAGGGTAGAGAAAGTTCTTAGCCCAACAGTCTAATTTGGGTTAGCTGTCATAGGAAGATAGGTTAGAATATAGGCTAGTTGCTTTATTGCTTTATTTCAATTAAAACCAGCTGGATGTAAATGTTGCACCATGTTTCAGATGCTTAAAAGTGGTGTTGGTCAAACCCCATGGTGGTGTATACATGAAAATCCTTGGAAAAACCCATGAAATGCACTTATCCTAAGTTTCCTCGGCGCATGTTTTTTTCCGCGCCCTCACTTATGCTCTGCTCATCTATCAATGGTCCAGATGAATGCAGGCAGATCTACGGTGAACAGAGCTTTCCGGACCCCCCCGACCGTTCTATCTTTAACCAAGGGGGGGGGGTCTAGAATGGTTGATAAGACCCGTGCGCATCTGGATGGCTCAGGTTTAAGTGCGTAGATCTATGCTCAACATTGGATTCCAAACCCCCCCATCCATTCTTCCTTTAATGGAGGGGGGGGTCCCAGAATGTGGGATAAACAGTGCGCATAGATCTATGGCCCAGAAGAAAGTGCATCGATCAACAGCTCAAGATGTTTTTTGGACCCCCCCAACTGATCTGCCTTTAACTGAGGGAGGGGGGTCCGGAATGGGATCTTTTCTCTGGCAGGCCCCTGTCTATATGTGGCATCGATCTATCAATCCTGAGTCCCATCGCCTCCTACTGACTGACATACCTTCGTCACCTACTGATGTCTTCAACCACCTTTCCTGAAATAGTCACGTCCCATAACTTATGTCAGTCCTTCTCCCCCATTCGCTCGTGGCAAGCCCCCTCACCATGACCTTTACCCCAATCGGTAGCTGCCACATCACTCATCCGTATCCCTCAGTCACCGTCACCTGCCATCTCACACTCTAAGTGATCCGTTGGCCATTTATTATTGGATGACCTGTCCGTTAACCAGCTGACCTGTCTCACACACCCAACGAACACCCATTTACTCAAAACTACCCTTTTTCTTCCTATTTTCACCATTCGCCCACTCATCACACCAGAGAAATTTACACCGTTTTCTCCTCCGTCATAGTCAGCTCCCACCATCCACAGTCATCCCCGCTAACTTTGTTTTTTCTTGCAGGTACTGTTGCAGTAATGGCGCCAAAGTCCAAACAAGAAGAAGGAGAGGAGAATTTGTTTCTCTCGCCTCCTGTCAACCTTGATAGGATCCCACTGGTCGACAAAGACCGCTTAATCGTAGATACAAAGTGCGATTTTGATTTCGTAGACCTTCAGTCATGGCTCAAGGAATTTTTCCTGGACCAGAGTGATGAAATTGGACTCTGGGAGTCCAACTTACCCCTTTACCTCTTCCCTCAGATTCACCCTTTTCCAGAGTTCGCCCTTAAGTGCCAAGCCCACTACATTCCCGAGCAATGAGCCATCGTTTCCTCATCTGGAGAGATTTTGTTCCTCATCACGCCCGAATCCATCGACCAAATGATGCAAATCCCCCGAGCCGACTCTGCATCACCCTTCAACCTAGAAATTCTTACAGAATTATACCAGAAAATTACCTTCCCCCAAAGAGCTCAAATATTCGAGCTTTTCCTCCCCCCATCTGAACAATTTCCCTCCACAAATCCTCCTTATCCTTATTCCATGTTCTCGACTAAAGGAAACCAGATCATCTCATCCCTTTGTGCCTTGTTAGGATACTATTCAGATCAGTGGGTAGATGAACCCATTCTGGGATTTTTATCCATCTTTTCTACCGATTGGAAGCCCACCACCCAGTTTGACTTCAACGCATTCTTGGCTAACAATATTCACGAACAGTTCATGATTTTCGCCATGGAAGGCATGTTCCGATACTCGTCCATACTGGCGTACTTGTTCATCTTCTTCCAGGCGGACAAATTCATTTTTTCCATGCAGAAGATGGATGGAGATGGTAGACCCCAGACAGTGACTGCATGGACCTCCTTGCTCAAGATTAACTCCACAGAGTTTAGTTTCAAGGAGTTCATTGATCAATTCTTCCACCCAGTGGTAATTATGCTTAGCGACAGGCCCGAGCCTCGGATAAATGATGAAGTTCAGAGGGTCCTGCATCTCTCAGATCACACAAAGACAGGTGATTGGTATTTATACCAAAAACACACTGATATCAGATTATAAAGGTGTGAGTTGGCACCGTATAAGTTGCCCAAGTACCTACCTGTCAGAATTTTTTCTTTGGAATATATAAGGCAGATAATAAATTCCGATGATATCCATTTTGTGTCACTGAAGAAAAAGAAACAACTCAGAATCAAAGGGTAGATTGGCTCCTTCATCTGCAACAATTGTGGCACTGGGGAAGAAGAAAATAGGCTGCTGAAGGAAATGGAGTTCTTCATGAGTTTCCCATGGCATTACGATCCATGTGGGATCATCTCCGAGATGAGGGTGAAAAATAAGAACATCCCATATGTCCATGAATCTAGGCCAGAAGTCGAGAAATTCACAAACCAGATAGCCTGGGAACCTAATACCTTGGTCAAAGCAGAATAGTAGGATCCCCCGGCCACGGTATCTCCAACAACCACACCATAGGTTCCAAAAGAGAAAATGCCTAGGCAGGATTTATCTCTGCCTGTCACTGAGGTATCATCAGAAGAATTCTAGTTGCATACCAAGAGGCCTAAGACCATTTCAGTTCCTGTCCCGACCAGGGAAAAAGAAGTCTCGTCTACTACAATGACCAAGGTTGATAGACCACCCCTCGGTGCAAGCCTCCAGCATGTCATAACCTCAGCATTTCCAAAGAAATCTACAGATTCTCCATCGACAACCCAACTATGCAAGGTAGGGCCGAAGCTGAGTATCTTCGAAAAATATGAGTTGATCAAGAAAAGAAACCAGACCCTGACCAACAGCACTTGTGCCCAGTTCTGGAAGCAGACGTCGACTGCACAACATAGGATGTTACCGGCATTCGACACCGAGAAAGGCAGAATGCATATGGCATTCCTCCAAGCACAGGTGCCAGATCCAAAGGTGATCACTGATTACAAAAGGGCCACCTTCGAATTCCAGACGAAGGATGTGCATCCGACCAATCAGATGGATCTGCACAAGAAGACAAGGGAAATGGTATTTTACACATTGGCGCATGCTTCCACTACTGCGTCCAAATTGCAAGTGTCCCTGAACAATTTTCAAACACAACTGAAGTTGGAGAAGATATCGTCATTTTCCAAGGACAATAGGATCAAGACTTTGGAGGAACTGGTCCTCAATATCGGTTACAATCCTTCAAATGTGAAAGAAGCCGAGGAGATGATTAAGAAGAAGAATGTTGACATAGCCTCCTTAAGGAAACAATTGAATCTCTCGCCCACAGAGGATTCGCAGGTGATGGAGATAGCATAGAAAGAAGGAGAGAAAGATGAAATGCTCAAGCTACTCATGGAGCAGAATGCACAGCTAAAGGAAATGGAAGCTGATATGGAGAAGCTAGTAAAAGAGAAAGAACAACTCAAACCAATGGAAGTCATTCCATTGAGTGCCATTCCAATTTCGGGAGTGAGCAAAACATCAGTGACATAAGTCTCATCCGCTACTCCATTGACATCCTTGGAAAAGACAACCGACCTGGATAAGTCTATGAAAAAGATGAACCTGCAGGAAACAGAGATCAACAGGCTAAAAAAGGAGATTGAGAACCTTCAGGAACTCAAATATTATTTTCAGATCAGCCTCTCCAAGGAAAAGCAAGTGACAGATCAGCTCAAACAAAAGTTACAACAGCTCCAGAAGCAAACAGTGGCAAGAAAAACTTTGGCCGAGGTTAAAGAAAGTGTATGGACAGACATCACCAAGTCCATGAACGAGATATGGCCCATGATACAGATCATGTTTGATCAGAATGAATTAGTGCAGAGAAGCAAACAGGCCATTGAGAAGATCATATCAAAACTAGGAGAGATGCCAACACAAGCGAACGAGATCATCAAGTTCCTAAATTCTAAGTCCAGGGAGGAGTTGGAAGAGATGAAAATCGAAGATAGAACAAAGACCATCCTTGAGTTCAAAAGAGTTTTGACCAAGAGAGGATTAATGCTTCAGCTGGAAGAAAAGGTTCAGGCCATGGACCTAGGGGTACAAAGATTTTTTAGTAAGATTGAGGCTCTACAGAAGAAAGGTCTTCCTGGTCTGAAGGTTATCAATGACAAATTGATGACACTCCCAGACTACAAGAAGAGACTGGCCAATGTGGCCAAGGACAGTTCAAAGTTTGCAGGAATTCAAGGCAGCATCACTGGCAAGGCGTTTCTAGATGCACTTTAGTGGGACATCAATATTCAGCATGAGATTCGATACATCTTCGTCACCAAACCTACCTTCGCCAAGTACACAAAAATGGACGAAGTGTATCGAAGGTTACTCAAAGTCAATGTGCCCAGTCATCTTCGATGGGAAGAACTCTATGATCTAATTGAGTAGCAGACGAGTTGTCTCAGTCCAGTCATTTTTCTAGTCAAATGAGGTGGTGCAGAGGCTTCATCAACGGTCCACCCAGAAATCAAAATGCAAGTACACCACATCATCAAGAAGTTCCTAGATTTATGAAATTTGTTAAGTTAGTTAGGCTAAAAATAGATTTAGCACGTCCTGGCCATTAATGACAGGATCGTTTGTAATTTTGAGTTATAAATACTTCATCTTTCAAAGTATTGAGGGTTGTTGATCTTCACACCCGGCAAGCTATCAGATTGTAATATTTTTGAAGATATCTTCCATTAATACAAAGAGGCACTTTTACAGGATTCTTGTGTGTATTCATTGGTGATGTTTTTCTCTCTAAGTTAAATGTTATTCTCATTTTGTTATCATACTATTTTCTGAATCTAATCTTTGGAAGTAACGAAAGTTGCAGGATTTATCTCGTATACCCTATTTCTGACTCAAAAGATTTAAGTGTTTATCTTCTCATTTTACAATAAAGAAATTCTTAATTGCTTCTTTGTTGTAAGTGTCTTTCTCATCTTTTCTGTTATTCCTCATTTATGCTACTAAAGAATCCAATGATTATATTATCTCGCCCTATGAAAGGTTCCTTTGTTTTTTCTAGTTTGGATTTCATCTTTATGACATGGACCCCATATCCCAATGGATGTGTAAACTATCTCAACCGATTCAACAACACTACAACACAAGATCGACTAATCCATTTATCTAGCCTAATATTTAAAAGTTTTGAAACATATCTGAATCAATATAGAGAGATCCCTCTCTGAAGTTGGAAGGGCTAGATTCTAGCTTCAAAAGAGGTTGGATAAATTTACCTCTCGTAGATTTCTTCTTCCTAGAAACCTCTTGGAAATTTACAGAGTGCTAACATAGTGGCGACTCCGCTGGGGAAGAGAACAGGACTAAAAATTTATAACTTCACGTTTTCTTTTCCTAGAAGAAAAGTGTGTTCCTGAAAATATTGCAAATTCGAGAAGAAAGTAATGTTTAGAGGTTGATTAAAATTTGTACATATTATTTTCAGACTCATAAAACTAAAAAGTATATATATATATTAATCAAAAAGAAATTTGGCTCCCAAGAAAGTTTATACTCGAGCTCATCCAGACCTAGAACCTGTGATAGTAACAGATAACCCAGAGAAGTTTCTCAGGAAAAAGATCGTAGTTGAAGGTTCAGTAAGTCATACTCCCTTTCATAAGTCTCTTTCCTATTCAGGAGAGATCGTTAACTTTCAAAACCCTGACTTTGACACCCCTTCCGAACAAAGCCTAGTTAGGACAAGATCCGACAGTTTTGTAACTGAAGTCATTTTGGACCCAACCATTTTACAACCCGGACTCCTGAAGTTCTATCTCCCACTGATAAACCGCGAACCACTCCCTCGGTGTCAGCTAGTCCCTCCTCGTCCTCATTTTCCATCAGATCTTAATTAGAAAATTGGACAACCATTGGATCTGTCAAGAGTTGCATGAGGTTTAAACCCTCACGCATAGAGAAGCAAAGCGAAAGTCCCGAGAAGGAGTTCATATCAGGGTATCGGCATTTGGGAATTCGAGAGTCCAGGCACTCGACATCTGTTGGAGCTGGAAGTCACTCCTGGATTTCTTGCAGGAGCAGAGCCCGATGCCCATCAGTTTAATGTCACGATTTGTTTTAAAAGGGTGATCAAATGGAGGAAAACTCGAGGAGATATCGCTCTAACTCGGGGACTGAGTCTGGTACATATGGTGACAAAGGAGGTCTTGATCCAACTTCAGCCAGTGGGTTGATAAAAGGGTGAGCAGGTGGAATACTTGATGAGAATGATGGACAGACAGATTTGGGCCACAGGCTTATGGCTATTTGCATAAGAAAGACACTGAGCAAGATCTTCTTGGATTCAGGGCCTCAAGAAGCTGAGGAGGACTCGACTGGATCCTCCAATTTTGAGTCACTCAGCGCTGAAAAACTCACAAGAACTGTTTAGAAACATCATAATTGATACAGTGATCCTACCAACATCATCCTATAACAGCTATAGCTCGACTGGATCCTCCAATTCCGAGTGATTCTAACACAGTGGAACAAAGATGTAAAAGAAACTGGCATTCATCAGGCAAGAAGTCTCAAGAGTGCATACATAACCAGAGTATCAGTGCTTCATTAAAGATTTACAACCGGGAGCTAAGCTCCACCATCAATAGATACAAAAAATGGCGAAAACGCCTTCATATACTCAAACTAACAACAGCAACAAAACCGAGACGTAGCATTGAAGGCTTTGCGTCTGCATGGCTTCTGACAACACGGAGCTGCAATCTTTGAATGGTCGTGCAACTTATGGTAGAAGCAATCGATCTCCTGACAGTTTATTTGGTGAATCGACGTGTCTTTAATTCAATGCAGGACTTCCCATTATGGAGGAGACGATGTCTAACCACCACCAACCACTTCAATAACTGCTTCTTGGGATTGAAGATGACCATGGCCAACTCAGCATTTTGGGATATGGAAAACTTCTCGCGCTACCACCTGGAATAACTGAAGGGCTTGAAGGACGGATATGGAGGCCAACACGGGAAGTGAGGCTTAGCTATGGAATGACGGGGGCCCCATTGCAAGGAAAAAGAAAAGAACGACGAGAGGTGAGAAAGGTGGCAAGGGGATGACATGAGTCATAAGGGATATACGCAGAGACAGTGAGAGCATAGACGCGGCAAGCCTAATGCAGAGAAAGGATGACATGGCGGGACAAGGATACATGGCGAGTAATAAATAGATGATGAGATGAGGTAAAGGCCATATGGAAGTGTGAGAGAGGGGTGAACGGTGACACATGGCAGCGAGGGAAAGGTGGACAGGAAGATGTCATGACGAAAATATGGCCCACATGGGCTAATGTCAGGGCAGCTGAGAAGGTCGGGACTGCGCTTGAGCCGTTGATCCGGGCTCCTCGATCGTGATCGTCGGAAAACTGCATCCACGATTCTGGACCTCCCCCCCCCCCGCTTAAAGGTAGAAAGGCGGGGGGGGGTCCGGAATTGCTTTCAGCGCCGTTGATTCGGGCGCGCTAATATGAGCTGTCGGAGAGGTGCGCCCCCGATTCTGGACCCCCCCCTGCTTAAAGGTCGAAAGGCAAGGGGGGTCCGGAATTTGTTGTGCGCCGTCGATCTAGGCGCGCAAAATCCAGCCATCCGAAAGTGACCCATGTTTAATGCAGATGCGCTTGCGCCCAAAACTTAGGATAAGTGGGTTTTGACCCACTCTTTTGCAATTCAACCCCCTAGCAAGAAATATTGCTAACATTGGCTCCATGGGGGATAGAGTCGTCCCTGTGATGCTCTAAGAACTTTTTTGCAGACTTAGTGCCTTTTTTGTTGGGCTATGGATTCATTTATTAGTCCGAAAAAAAGAACATAGAAACAATATGTACAAAAAAAAAAAGAGCCGACTGCGGCTCATAGAAAACATTTTTTCAAGAAATGCCCATTGACTGGGCTGCTAAAAACTTCATTGCCTTCCAAATCCTGCAACCTGTAAGTGTTGTTTGAAAATGCTTCAAGGATCTTGAAAGGCCCAATCCAGAGGGCATCAAATTTACTGTGTTTTCCCTTTTCCTGCCTGGGTGCATCCCATTTGAGCACTAGATCACCCTGCTCAAATTCCTTCTTCTTGTTTTTTCTGTCAAAAGTCTGCTTGATCTTCTTCTGACATTGGTAGGCTCTGTCTGCGACTTGTTCTCTGATCTGTTGCACTTCCACCATCTGATGAATCCTTCTAAGTATATGATTAGGTTCTCCTTCAAGGATTTGGAGGAAATTTGCCACAGGTAAGGCAAGTTGAGTGGGAAAAATGACCTCTATTCCGTAAACAAGATGGAAAGGTGAGAGACCCAGGGACCTTTTAGTTGTCACCCGATCGGCCCAGAGAGCAAACTTGAGCTTTGAGTCCCAGGCCTTCTGATTGTCTTCCAGAATCTTTTTGATAAGCTTGATCAGGATTTTATTGGAGGACTCTGCCAGTCCATTCCCCTGAGGGTAGTATGGAGTGGAATGGACCAGCGAGATCCTGAATTGTTCACAAAATTTGATCATAGGCTCAGACCTGAAGGGGGAGGCATTGTCAATGACAATTCTGCTTGGACAACCAAATCTGGCAATGATGTCTTCCAAGAAGCTGATGATTACTTTGTGAGAAGTGCTTTTGGTGGGGACAGCCTCTATCCATTTGGTGAAATAATCAGTTGCAGTGAGGATCCATCTGTGTTGGCCACTTTAGGGAGGATGAATCTCCCCGATGAAATCCAATCCCCACTGCTGAAAGGGGGCAGAAACTACTACAGGATTCAACGGAAACGATTGGAGCTATTGTTTCCCTGATAATTTCTGGCATTTGATGCAAGCCCTGACTTCTCTGTAGACATCAGTAAAAAAGGTAGGCCAATAATACCCATCCTGGAGGATCTTATGGGTTGTGGTCTTCCAAAAATGATGACCTCCGCAGAGACTGCTATGAAAATTGAACATCACCTTATGTGCTTGCAATGGGTCCAGACATCTCAATAATATCCCCAGAGGGTCTTTCCAATACAAGGCTCGGTTAATGAGGCATTATTTGACCGTTTTGAGCTTTAAATCTCTGGCCCTACTGTTCGTGCTCAAATCGTCGTCGGGTGAGCAAGAATGGGAGCACTAGCATGCCTTGTTGGGCTCAGCAAGGCAGAACAGGTTTGCTGTGGATCAAAATGGGTTAACAGAGAATAGAAAACCAAACGA
>JZKD02S1917458.1:15485-25579 GCA_000966675.3 Picea glauca
ACAGGATCGTTCAATTTCCCTCTGTTGAGACGAAGCGGCTCTTTAGATTCCCAAGTGGAATCCCTGTCAAAACATGACCCAATCCACAGGTCCTTTTCCTTTACCTCACGGTTTCCTATACTTCTCCTTGACCTTTCCTTGACTCAGCATCGGGGTTCGGGGTTTCGTACTTTCCTGTGTCGAGAGTTTCTTACCTCTCCAATGCCCGATCTCCGATGAGCCCTTTTCTCTACGTGCTGGCCCTCCTGAGCTTAGCCCTGGCACATATGATCATGCGTCCACAACCGTGGCCTTACCTCTTTTCGAGGCTACTCCTATCGGAGTTTCGGTGTTTACGATGACACAATGTTTGTCTCCACGGGACTCGTGATATCCCGATTTGCGATGCGCCTTTGACCATGCGCTAGCCCTCCTGGCTATATTATGGCCCTATGTGACCACCTTCTGCATGAATGTAGTCGTATACCTTTCCCTGTCGGAGTTTCGACGTTTTCACTGCTGATGTGTGAGCGCCCTCAAGGCTCACGATTCTCCGATTCCCGATATGCCTCCCTATCGAGCTTTCTCCGGTGGCGCTAGATGATTGCCACGCGTCCTCCTTCAAATGGACGATCTCGATTAACTCTCGGGGTTTAGGGACTTTCGATGTCCTGTTCCCCTCGACTCTGGGAACTTCGATTTCCCAATCTTTCGACTCCTCTCGGATCTTTGATACCTATCCCGGGTAAACGGACGACTCCGATTTATGTCGGGGTTTTCACCTAGGGTTCCCCCAATCTCTTGTACATGGGAATGTCGATTTCTCGATGCGTCGAACGCCGATGGCGCTTGATCTCCGCCACGTGTCCCTTCTACCTTGGACAGTCCTGATTTTGTCGGGATTTCGCGGCTGTTGATGTCCTAATCCTCGCGACCTCAGGAATCCCGATTTCCCGATGACCGATATCCCGATGGCCCATCAGGACTTCTCTTTTCCTGTTCATGAAGGCTTAACCTCCGTGCAACTTCCACCGATCTGACGGCTGTCAGTGATTTAGATCTAGATCTGACGGCTCAGATCAATTCCTCTGCACGCCTACTCTTGCGCCTAGCCTCTGTGCATCTTCTCCCGATCCAACGGATTACGGGATTCCTTCGTGAGATCCAACGACTGTCGGTCTCTTCTTCCTATGCGCTCCTCCTGGTCGTGATAAATCAATGATCCAGATCTTCTCTTCCGACCGATATGACGGCTGCTGTTGCTCTCCCCTGAGCTTACACGATTTCTTCCCAGACTTAAGGGAATTTATATTTCCAAGGCCTCTGCCTTGTCTTCTTTTCTTCTCCGCAAACTTCTCGACTCTGATCTTCGCTGATGTGCATAAAATCGTTGTTCCTTCTGATCTTTTTATCTCCTTTCGAGTCCTCAAGGATTCCTCCGACTCCTGCACTCCTTGCAGAGTCTTCAGATGCACTCGCTGGTGCTGTCCATCCTGAGCTTCTCCGAACACTCAGAACCCTTGGGGGATTTTATCTTCTTTCCTCCTCCCACAAATGGAGAATATAAATTCCTTCCTGTCTCTTTGTTCGCTCAAGAAACCTCTTGCTGAGAATCTTTGGGTGTTCAACAACCTAGTGAAGATCCTTCAGTAGACTCTTCCTTAAACCCAGAACTCCAAGAGGGTTCTCTTCCCTTCAGTGCCTGCTTGCACACTTTCTCGACGCCCTCTTGGTGGAGTCTCTTATCCTCTGTGCCGTCTGCACAATACCTCTATGCCCCTCTAGCAGAGTTCCTTTCCCCACAGAATGTTTAGCAGTTTTGTCTTCCTATGCACCCTTTGCACTTTCTCAATGCCCTCCTAGCAGATCTTCTCAGAATCCTCAGTGATTCTGGTCTTCTCCAAACTCTCAGTAGAGTTCCTTCCTTTGTTCACTCCTGTACACACGCTCAATGCCCACCTGGCAGAGCTCTACAGAATCCTCTACGATTCTATCTGCAACTGTGTTCTCACTCACACAGCCTTACCTCCTGAGGTGTTCAGTAACCTCACAGGTCTTCCTCCTGAGTTGTTGATCTCAGTCATGTGCCTCAGCACATCTTCGTCCGACTCCTCAGAGTACAAAAATGCATCCTCTGTGCACGACCCTCAGAACCCTCAGTGTTCTGTCACACCCTCCTGGTATGAAGCCTCAAAGACCTTCAACCCTGAAATCAAAACAACCATGCGATGCACAACTATAGAATACATTCACAATATGAAGAACAATCACAAACATCCATATGACACAAAACATGTGCAGGAAAAATTGCTTCTGTATTCTATTAAAATGGCAAATTCGTGTTTGTACAAAGTGTTCTCGATCTCTCCTCGACTCTTCTCTACTCTACCATCCTAACTCAAAATGAGATATGAAAATATCTTTTACCTGAGGGCTCGATCGAGTGCTTCCCTCCAGGATTTACCTACCCTAATAAATTACAATCAATGGTTGTCTAGTCCAGAATCGGATCTATATCTCAACCATTCTTGGCATTAAATTCGATCCTATCTAATGCCTGCACAAAGGCACATATTTCCTGGCTCAACAGCCTAAGACATTTAATTACATTCATTTCAAATTTAAATGAGGACTGCACCTCCCCTTTGGCATATGAATGCATGCGCGCTGACGTGGTTGGCTGGCATGGAGCTATGCTCCTGCATCATACTCCACAGCTGCAAAAATCATGAGCTCCTGCTCATGAGCTTCCCTTATAGCTGTGGGAATCCTCCTGGATCACAAACGAATCTATGGAGCTGTCCATCCGCTCCATCTTCCTGTTGTTGCTGTTGCTGCTTCTGCTCTTCTGCTCAGCCTCTCCCTGCTGGTAGTGTCTGCTGACTTCAACATCAGCTCCCTGATGTCCTCTATCACCTCATCCAGCTGCTCCAGTGGTTGGTCCTGTTGTTGTAGTCTCCTCAGCTGCAAACATTTTTGGCCATTGGGAAGATCACCATGATCTCCCATGCCATCTTCTCCCTCTTCATATTCATCTTCATCTGTGGCCTCAAGTTGCCACTCTGCTGTAGACTTCAATTCTGCAGTCTCTTCTTGAATGACCTGCTGCTCAGTCATCCTCTTCTCTGACAGCTCAAATTCTGCCAGTTCTTTTGTTGGCCCTGGATTGTTCAACCAATCCTCCAACATCTCTAGATCCATCTCCCATGGAGTGATAGATCTGCCTGCTCGCTCCTCGACTTCTTTTGCTGCTAGCTCCAATGTTACAGCACTCTCAACTTGCTGGCTGAAGCTATCGAGTTGTTCCTCAGAACACTCATTTTCTTCTTCTGCTTCCGCTTTTTCTTCTGCTGTCAACTTCAGTGCTGCAGCTTCCTTAGCTTCTTGGCTGAAGTCATTAAGCCATTCCTTGGAATGCTCATTCTCTTCTTCCGCTTCTTCTGCTTGGGCAGCTCCCAAAGTCTGCTCCAATTCCTCTTCTTCGACAATCATCTCCAGTTCTAATTTCCTTTTGTCAGTCACAGATGACTGTTCCCCTGCTGTTGTATCATCTGCAACAGAATTTTTTGCCTCCTCATGGGCAGATGGTAGGACTATCCCAATTCCCCCAATCATTAGAATATCATTATGATCTTCCTTCTCCTCTGTCAGCTGCACCTGTTGATCCCTTTCCATCTAGTTTGTCAGCTTCTCGGGCTGATCCAAATTCATTTGTTCATCCCTTCCCAACTGGCAATATGGGATGCTTCCGCTGCTTCCCTGGCAGACTATGAGATCAACTGATCCCATCTTCATCAACACTCCTTGCTGAATTGAATTCTTCCCTGAGTCCATGAGACCTTCAGCTAGTCTCGGATTTTCATCTCTACCCACCTAGCAGTTTAAGATGCTTTCGCTGCCCTCCTGGCAGTCTTCGAGATACCTCAGTGATCTCTGTTCATTTCCCAACTGGCAATGTGAAATTCCCTCGCTGTCCTCCTGACAGTCCGTGAGATCCTCAACTGATCTCAATTCGTTGCCTACTTGGCAATCTGGAATTTCTTCTCTTCCCTCCTGGTAGTGCTTGAGATCCTCAGATGACCCCAATTCAAATTCTTCATCATCGAGACCTCTCCCAGTCTCTGGCTCACAGTGACAAATCATCTTTTCTTCTGTGGCCTTGAGGTTTTCAGCATACCTCAACCATCTCCTTAACAACCTCTGCTGTCCTTTGACCATTAGCTCCCTGACTAGCCATTTCACCCTTGGCGTCTTCATGGGCCATTCATATACCCATTTCGGCTTCTTATTCTGCCTCATCTTCATTTCGAGCTCTTCCATCTCTTGCTTTATGTCAGCGAGCTCTTTATCCATTTCTTCTATGCTCATCAGCTCTGGCTTCTTCCGTTCAACAAACCTATGGCCTTCAGTAGCCATGTTTTTGTTCCTGTCTTCCTCCCTAACAGATCTGCTGCTGTCACTCCGCATCCCCAAGTGTTCTAGCTTCATCTTCTTACAGTCTCCCAATGACTGCATTCACGACTGTTGTCCACCTGCAAACAGTCAACACATAGTCCTCCAACGCTCTGTCTTCTTCCTCCTGCCTTCTCCTCTGTCTGCAATATACAAACAGATTCCCGCTCTGATACCACCTAATGCAAAGAGAGACGCGACCGTACCCCCGTCGCGCTCTCCCTCTCACAAGATCATTCAATTTCCCTCTGTTGAACCGAAGCGGCTCTTTAGATTCCCAAGTGGAATCCCTGTCAAAACATGACCCAATCCACAAGTCCTTTTCCTTTACCTCATGGTTTTCTGTACTTCTCTGTGATCTTTCCTTGACTCAGCATCGGGGTTCGGGGTTTCAGACTTTCCTCTGTCGAGAGTTTCTTACCTCTCCAATCCCCGATCTCCGATGAGCCCTTTTCTCTACGTGCTGGCCCTCCTGAGCTTAGCCCTGGCACATATTACCATGCGTCCACAACCGTGGCCTTACCTCTTTTCGAGGCTACTCCTATCGGAGTTTCGACGTTTATGATGAAACAATGTTTGTGTCCACGGGACTCGTGATATCCCGATTTGCGATGCGCCTTTGACCACGCGCTATCCCTCCTGGCTATATTATGGCCCTATGTGACCACCTTCCGCATGACCGTAGTCGTATACCTTTCTTTATCGGGGTTTCGACATTTTCACTGTCGATGTGCGAGCGCCCTCAAGGCTCACGATCCTCCGATTCCCGATATGCCTCCCTATCGATCTTTCTCCGGTGGCGCTAGATGATTGCCACGCGTCCTCCTTCAAATGGACGGTCTCTATTAACTCTCGGGGTTTCGAGACTTTCGATGTCCTGTTCCCCTCGAATCTGGGAACTCCGATTTCCCAATCTTCCGACTCCTCTCAGATCTTTGATACCTGTCCCGGGTAAACGGACGGCTCAGATTTATGTCGGGGTTTTCACCTGGGGTTCCCCCAATCTCTTGTACATGGGAATGTCGATTTCCTGATGCATCGAACGTCGATGGTGCTTGATCTCTGCGATGTGTCCCTTCTACCTTGGACAGTCCCGATTCTGTCGGGATTTCGCGGTTGTTGATGTCCTAATCCTTGCGACCTCATGAATCCTGATTTCCCGATGGACGATATCCTAATGGCCCATCAGGACTTCTCTTCTCCTGTTCACGAAGGCTTAACCTCCGTGCAAATTCCACCGATCTGACGGCTGTCGGTGATTCGGATCTAGATCTGACAACTTAGATCAATTCCTCTGCATGCCTACTCCTGCACCTAGCCTCTGTGCATCTTCTCCCGATCCAACGACTTACAAGATTCCTTCGTGAGATCCGACGGCTGTCGGTCTCTTCTTCCTGTGCGCTCCTCCTGGTCGTGATAAATCAACGATCCAGATCTTCTCTTCCGACCGATCTAACGGCTACTGTTGCTCTCTCCCGAGCTTACACGATTTCTTCCCAGACTTAAGGGAATTTAGATTTCCAAGGCCTCTCCCTTGTCTTCTTTTCTCCTCCGCAAACTTCTCGACTCTGAGCTTCGCTGATGCGTGTAAAAGTGTTGTTCCTTCTGAGCTTTTTATCTCCTTTCGAGTCCTCAAGGATTCCTCTGACTCCTGCACTCCTTGCAGAGTCTTTAGATGAACTTGCTGGTGTTGTCCATCTTGAGCTTCTCCGAACACTCAGAGCCCTTGGGGGATTTTATCTTCTTTCCTCCTCCCACAGATGGAGAATATAAATGCCTTCCTGTCTCTCTGTTCACTCAAGCAACCTCTTGTTGAGACTGTCTGGGTGTTCAACAACCCAGTGAGGATCCTTCAGTGGACTCTTCCTTAAAACCAGAACTCCAAGAGGGTTCTCTTCCCTTCAGTGCCTTCTTGCACACTTTCTCGACGCCCTCCTGGCGGAGTCTCTTCTCCTCTGTGCCGTCTACACAATACCTCTATGCCCCTTTGGCAGAGTTCCTTTCCCCATAGAACGTTTAGCAGTTATGTCTTCCTGTGCACCCTTTGCACTTTCTCAATGCCCTCCTGGCAGAGCTTCTCAGAATCCTCAGTGATTCTGGTCTTCTCAGAACTCTCAGTAGAGTTCCTTCCTTTGTGCACTCCTGTACACATGCTCAATGCCCACCTGGCAGAGCTCTATAGAATCCTCTACGATTCTGTCTGCAACTGTATTCTCACTCACACAGCCTTACCTCCTGAGGTGTTCCGTAACCTCACAGGTCTTCCTCCTGAGTTGTTGATCTCAGTCCTGTGCCTCATCACGTCTTCGTCTGAATCCTCAGAGTACAGAAATCCATCCTCTATGCACGGCCCTCAGAACCCTCAACGTTCTGTCACACCCTCCTGGTATGAAGCCTCAAAGACCTTCAACCCTGAAATCAAAACAACCTTGCGATGCACAACTATAGCATACATTCACAATATGAAGAACAGTCACATACATCCATATGACACAGAACATGTGCAAGAAAATCTGCTTCTGTATTCTATTAAAATGGAAAATGCCT
Source organism: Picea glauca (assembly GCA_000966675.3). Classification (NCBI taxonomy): domain Eukaryota; kingdom Viridiplantae; phylum Streptophyta; class Pinopsida; order Pinales; family Pinaceae; genus Picea; species Picea glauca. The sequence goes on from JZKD02S1917458.1 coordinate 22,464, forward strand.
GTTTGTACAAAGTGTTCTTGAGCTCTCCTCGGTTCTTCTCTACTCTACCATACTAACTCAAAATGAGATATGAAAATCTCTTTTACCTGAGGGCTCGATCAAGCGCTTCCCTCCAGGATTTGCCTACCCTAATAAATTACAATCAATGGCTGTCTAGTCCAGAATTGGATCTATATCTCAGCCATTCTTGGCATTAAAGCCGATCCTATCTAATGCCTGCACAAAGGCACGACTTTCCTGGCTCAACATCTTAAGACATGTAATTACATTCATTTCAAATTTAAATGAGGACTGCGCCTCCCCTTTGGCATATGAATGCATGCGCGCTGACGTGGCTGGCTGGCTAGCTGGATGGCATGGAGCGATGCTCCTGCATCAATATTGTTTTGTACTATTTTATAGGATTTGTTTAATGAGGGTTTCACTATGAAGCTTATAAGACTTTGTTCTTATTTTAGTAATATTGATTTTCTTCTTAGCTATATAACATAAATATGGTTTTCATATTCTAACTTCTGTCTTTATAGGACATTAATTTTGTGTTTTCTCCATTTCTTCATTGCACCACTATTTATGTTCCGTAAATGGTAGGCTTGTGGCGTTTCCATTTCACCAATAGATATCTCTATGAAATTAAATTGATGAGAGTCTCTATCTTTACTATGTCAATGTTGAAATAAAATTGCTTTGTTGTTAATCTGCTAAACACCATTACTAATGTAAGAATAGCTTTGTTTTGGTTTGGTTCAATACTTGGCTTGATAGATTGTGGTGGTTTGACCAATGCTCAAAGGTGTCTGCACTATGTTGATGGAAACAAAGTGGCAAAGTTGTTAGTTTTGAACTAATGTTTTGTATATTCTCCTTTTTACAATGCATTAAATTAAGCATCAAACTCTTAAATACTTATCTACTATATATTAATTTAGATGTTGGGCTGTTCAAAAACACATGATAAAATTCAACATATTTTATTGTGGACTGTTCTTGGGCCTATGGGGACTGATAAAATTCAACATATTTCATTGTGGACTGATAAAATTCAACATAAATCTGAACTCTTAGGCCTATCCTAATATATATTAATTTAAATGCTTCATTTTATGTTCACCATGGACTGTTCAAAAACATAGATAAAATTCAACATATTTCATTGTGGACTATTCTTGGGCCTATGGGGACTGATAAAATTCAACAGATTTCATTGTGGACTGTTCTTGGGCCTATGGGGACTCATAAAATTCAACAAATTTCAATGTGGACTGATAAAATTCAACATAAATATGAACTCTTGGGCATATCCTAGTATGTATTAATTTAAATGCTTTCTTTTATGTTCACTGTGGACTATTCAAAAACACATGATAAAATTCAACATATTTCATTGTGGACTGTTCTTGAGCCTCTGGAGACTGTTAAAATTCAACATACTTAATTGTGGACTGACAAAATTCAACATAAATATGAACTCTTGGGCCTATCCTGCTATGTATTAATTTAAATGCTTCCTTTTATGTTCATTGTGGACTGTTCAAAAAGACATGATAAAATTCAACATATTTCATTGTGGACTATTCTTGGGCCTATGGGCACTAATAAAATTCAACATATTTCATTGTGGACTGATAACATCCAACATAAAGTTGAACTCTTGGGCCTATGGGGATTATTATTACTCCTTTCCTTCTTTTCCAATAAAAAATTGATGGTTGTGGGAGACTCCAAGGTCACTATCGTCTGGATAAATTCCAAATCCAACCTGAACTTGATATATCTCAACAACTGGAAATACAAGATCAAAAGCTTAAATAATAGATTTGAATCTATCAAATTTATGCACTTACATAGACAGTTCAACAAAGTAACATACAAGATCATAACATTAAATTATAGATTTGAATCTATCAAATTTATGCATGTACATAGACAGTTCAACAAAGTAGCAAACAAGATCTCCAAAAAGGCACTCGAAGGACATTCTGGCTGGCTCTTTTATGAAGAAATTGTTGATGGAACTGTTGTATGTACACTTGTTTTTTACATTTTCTAGATTGGATCTTTACAAATGTCCCTTTCTTGAATAATTTTGTATATGACACTAGATGACTTTTTATAACTTTACTATAATGTAAAAATGTGGAAGGAAGGAAAGACTATAGATCTTTTTTTATCATCACTTTCTAGATCCATATGTAACAAAACATTTCATTTGATTATAATAGAATAACAATGAAATTGTTCTTTTTTCTTGAAAAAAAAGAAAAAACTAAGAAAATTAGTGTAACAATGGGTTAGAATACATAGAAAGAAAGAATCACTTGAAAGAAAGAATCACTTGAATACATGGTCTTTATCATTTCGATATTTTCAGAGAGACATGGTCTCACATTTACATCAAGATCTCAATTTACATCAACATCTCAATGAAAGGTTTTAATGGTCTTTGAATTCACCTTCTTTCTCATATGAACAACTATGAGAAAACTACAAAGATGATAACAATAGCTAAGAAAAACACAAGAAGAGATATAAGAGATATTGAGATCACTCATGTAATATTTTGTCTTGTCTTGATTTTACTTGCACTATGTTTATTTATATAAAATATTGGATGAAATAATTTCAATATACTATTTTCTTGATTTCAAAAAACATTATCAAATTTTATAGTTTCTTATGAAATTTCAAAATGAAATATTAAATAAAATGTGAAATAAAAATTAAATTTTATAGTTTCTTATGAAATTTCACAATGAAATATTCAAGAAAATGTGAAATAAAAATTATATTTTCTCACTTATAATTTAAATTTTGTTTGATTTGGAAATATGGTTGAAAATAGTCAAAACAAGTCATCAAATTTAATATAAGTCCAATGAAAATAGTCAAAACAAGTCATCAAATTTAATATAAGTAAGCGATTTTCATTAAAGTTTATATTTATATTAAAATTTATCAGAATTTAATTTTTTTCTAAGCCATCAATAGTCCCTTATAATGCCATGGAAATGGGTCCTAGTTTTGATATGAAGTTATCATTTTCATATGAAAAAACATTGAACAATCAAATTGCAAATAATGAACGCATTTATCCTATATGTAGTAAATTGGTTACA
>JZKD02S1917458.1:52031-67603 GCA_000966675.3 Picea glauca
CACCCACCTAAAATCATTCCTAGAATCACTCCTAGGTGTCCTCATATTCCCTTAAAAATTTTAATGACTTACCCCCTTACTAATTTACTAGTTGATATGGATTTTATGAGCAGAACAAAATGAATACAAATTATTAATAGGTTCTTAACACAAAATAACAGAGATACAGTAAAACTGGTTTTCTATTCAATAACGAAATAAGCTGAAACTGTAAAATGTAGCAGAAACAAGCTTGTTGGAATGGTGGCGGCTTATCTCTGAGAAGAGATGTGAAAACAATGCACATTCACAAGAAGAAGGTTACAATGAGGCTTTGAAGGCATATTTTACAATAATCAAGAATGAAAAAAACCCTAGACATCCAAAAACCTAACCGTAGGAGATGAAGCACCAAAAGTCATGTGGGCCCCGTTTGGGTAAGTTAGTACATCAACTTCCCAGGGTCGCAACTTTTGCATACGATCTCCGTTTTAGGCATGTGATAGCCCATTGGAAAGGTATCATCAAGGAGATTCATTTTTGGGGATAAATCATACGTTTGGATATCATTTAAGAGATTGATCCAGAAAAACCTTCATTTAGGCCCTCAAAATGGCCCCGAAAGTTAAAACTGCTAAAAATAGTAAATTGCCAAAATTGTCAGAAAACTATTTTGAGACAGTTAGAAATGGTGGGTGGCCACTGATATCCATCTGGATCAATCCTCCCTCCTTAGGAATAAATTCTCTCCATTGCGTTGAGGTCCCCCATTAGATGAGGAAATTTCTGCTGAATTTTGCCCCGGGTGAGCCACTTGCCTTGGTGCAGGAGCTGCCCTGCTTTGACGACTCAATAAAGCTGGATACTTTTTTGTAGAGTGCCCTTGATATGTCTGTCCACAATATGATCATTGGATGCCTATTGTAGGTAGTTGGGGTTGAGCTCTGTTGGTGTCAGTTTCTCTGCTACTTCTGAGGTGTCCAATAATGGTGGAAAATAAGGGCGAAGGAGATCCACGTTGAACACTGGGTGCAGACCAAGGAAAGGAGGAATGTTGAGCTCAAAATCATTATCCCCCATGGCTTTGGTGATAGTGTACGACCCATAATGGAATGGGTGAATTTTCCAATGGGGTCCTATAAGGCATTCTTTCTGCAAGTGCAACCAAACTTTGTCGCCCACTTGAAACTTATGCGGAACCCGATGTTGATCATGGCATTGTTTGTACTTGTCATTAGACTTATATAGGATATCCTAAACCTGTTGACAGATGTGTTGGATCCACTCAATGAATTGGGTGGCTTTGTCAGCTTCAGTTGGAGCAGGAGATGAGTCAGTTGAGGTGACCGCAAGGGGAAGTGAAACATCTATGGGTCCCAATGGTTGGAATCCCAACCCCACTTGAGAGGGGTTGTGGCCGATTGAGCTATGCAGGGCTCAGTTATAGATATGTTGGACATAAGGAAGGCTCTCATTCCATGTGCGAGGGTGCTTTGAATTATACATGTGAAGGATATGCACAATCATTCGATTTACAACCTTGGTTTGGCCATCTGTCTGGGGGTGGAAGGCCGTGGATTTGGTGGGCTTGGTGTCCAGCAGTGACCAAAGGCTCGACCAGAATGTGCTGAGAAATTGACTATCCTATTCTGAGACAATGGTTTGTGGGATTTAAAAATGTACCTAGACTTGTTCAAAGAAGAGCTTGGCAGTGGCCTCTGCTGTGATTCTCTTCTTGCAGGCAACCATAATCGCCATCTTAGAAAAGCGATCAACAACCACAAAAACATAGTCATTTCCCCGCTTAGTGGATGGGAGGCTTGACATGTAGTCCATTGAGATGGATTCCCATGGCTTGTCAAGAGTAGGAAGAGGGGTGTACAGGCCCTATTTCTTAGTGGTCAGTTTGGCAATAGCAGAAGCAGTGCAGGACTTGATATACTTGTTGACCTCTTGTCAAATTTTCGGCCAGTATAAAAGTTTTTGTAGCATCGCCAATATATTTTCAACGCTGAAGTGTCCTGCCACCAGATTGTAGTGGGATTCCTAGATCAGCTTCGCTCACTCACTTGATGGAACATAGATATGGCCCAGACGACACAACAACCCATCCTGAATATGGAAATTATTGACAATTGCATTTACACCCAACATTTGGTAGGTGTTGGTGAAGTCAGGGTCTATCTCATAGAGTTGGGACCATCGAGATGTCTCATGGTCACAATATTATAGCACCATGGTGAGTGCCATGACTGGAAGTTTGCTGAGGCAATCAACAATGCGATTGGTGCTTCCTGTTTTATACTTTATGTTTAGGTGTAATTGCTGCAATTATGTGGACCACTTTTGATGGCAGTCATTCTGCAATTTTTCCTATGTCTGCATGAACTGCAGTGGCTTATGATCAGTGTGGATGACTGTCTCCTTCCCAAGAATGTAATGTCTCCACTGGAAGCAGGCTTGCAGAATGGAGTACATTTCTTTGTCGTAAGTAGGGTACTTATGAACAATATCTGACTGTGTCTCACTATGATAGGCCACGGGGTGGTTGTGCTGAGTGAGAACGATGCCCACAACATAGTATGAAGCATCTGTCTCAATCTCAAAAGGATGTTGCAGGTCTGGTAGTGAAAGTACTGGGGCTGAGCACAAGCGCTGCTTCAAATAATTGAATTCTTGTTGTTGGGACCGACCCCACGCAAATTTTTCCTTACCACCACCCCTGTTTATTTGGCTGAGGGCCCATGCAATATGGGAGAAACCCAACACAAACCTGCGGTAGAAATTGGCAAGGCCCAAGAAGCTCTGAATCTCAGTGAGTGTTTTTGGGGATGGCTAGTCACGTATGACTTGGATCTTGGTGGGATCCACATGTACGCCATGTTGATCAATGATGTAGCCCAGGTAATGGACCCTGTCCATGCCGAAGGAGCATTTTTTCAAGTTGGCGTATAGCTTGTGCTGACACAAGGTGTGCATAACCTGCTGAATATGCTCCAAGTGTTCAACCCAAGTCTTGTTGTAAATTAGAATGTCATCCAGATACAACACTACAAAATTATTGGTGAATGGTCGCAGGATATTGTACATCATCCTCATGAAAGTGGCTGGAGCATTTGTCAAACCAAAGGGCATGACCAACCATTCAAAAAGGCCTTCCTTTGACTTGAAGGTGGTCTTCCATACATGTTTGTTCTATCAGGGCCTGGTGGTAGCTAGACTTCAGATCAATCTTATTGAAGTATTTGGCCCCCATGAGTTGATCAAGGGGGTCATCGATTCGGGGAATCGAGTACCGGTTTCTGACTGTGATTTTATTCAGAGCCTGGTAATCAATAGAGAGTCGCCAGGTTCCATCTTTCTTCTGAACCAGCATGATTGTGCTCCTGGAAGGTGATGAGCTAGGGTAGATGTGCCCCTTGTGGAGCAGTTCTTGGATATGTCGCTTGATCTCCTCATTCTCTAACAATAACGATGATAGACTGGCCCATTGGGTAGCGATGTGTTGGGGGTTAGATCGATGGGGTGCTTGACCTGGCAGTGCAGAGGTACCCCTGTAGGTGAGGAGAAGATATCTGAGTATTCTTCCACGACCTTATCTACTTTCTTCTTCTTTGTGGGGAGGTCGGTCACAGAGATCCTGTATGTGGTTGTGATCTTTCGCTTATTCTAAGATAAAATCACAAAGAAGAAAAACTTGCACGTTTGAGAGATGAACTTATTGCATTGATTAGCAAAGATCAAGGAAATAATACTAGGTGGGACTACCTTGGGTATCCTGTACAATTTCCTGTTCAAAGTAATAATAACACTACGAGGCCTAGACTCATATATAGCATGACGTTTCTATAAATAAGGTTGGCCCAAAATAACATCACAAACTTCGAGAGGAGCAAGATCACACAATACCTCATCTGTGAAGGGCTTGATGTTGTACGAGAGTCGGGATTGTTGGCTGACGCGGAGATCGCTTCCTTGGCGAAGCCATCCAATGGTGTACAGTTGTGGGTGCGGTGTTGTTGGCAGGGCTAGCCACTTGATGACCTCTGTTGAGATGAGGTTCTTCTGGATACTGCTATCAACGATGAAGTGCAGTGGGGTGCCTTTTACCCACATCCATGAATGGAAGAGGCGCTCTCCTTCTTCTGGCTCTTCTGGTTCACTAGGCTGGAGCTTGGTGGTAGCAACGGTGGCACTAGGTTTTGCATCAGTCATCCATCTTCCCCTTTCTGGTTCTGGATCAAAGTCATAATCTTCATTTGATTCAGAGGCTTTCACTTCACCCACCAGTGACTGCTTTGAGCGACAATCAACAATGTTATGCCAATGGCTCTTATGGAAGTCACACCACTTCCTGGTATATTTATTTGTCTTTCCGGTGTCCTTCTTTGCTTGCTTCTTGGATTGGTTGTCTTGATACTTTCCATGTTTTCTCTGTCCTTTGTTCGGTGGGTTGGGGCCGCCCTTTCCTAGCTTTTGTTGTGAGGGGTTCCCAAGCCCAAATTGTCGTGTCATTTGTTTGAGCTTCTGCTTGATTTTGACGGCATATCGGTAAACCGCGCCCAAGGATGAGATGTCCAAAAATTCCATTTTGGTCTAGATGTATATATGCAGAGCACCACTATACTTGAGCACTAGATGTCGCTCTGAATCTTTGATACCCAACTTGGTGCGCAAGGTATGGAAGATATTTGTGAAATTTGGCACTGCTTGGTCTCTTTTTTGCCGAAGTGTGGTCCATTTGGTATATAGGTCGTCAAAACTTTCAACAGGGTAGTATTGTTCCTTAATAGCATCCCTAAAGGATTCCCAGGTGGCCATGACTGAAAATTATGAGGTTTCCTCTGTTTCCTTTTGCTCACAGAAAGTTTCCCTCCAATGTTTGACATGGGGAATGACTTTGAGGAGCGCAAAAGTATTTTTGTCTTTATTCAAAAAGTTATGAACAGAAAAATACCCTTCTAGTAGATTCAACCAATTGTCTACAACATCTGCGTCTATCTGACCTTCAAATATAGGAATATCGAAGTTTATTTGTACCTTGAAGGGGGCGACACCTCCGTTCGAAGAATATGTGTTGCCTGTTGGTAGCCGCCGAAGGATTTGCGCGAAACTATCCATCATCTCGTTCCTCTGTTGCATGAGGGCTTCCCCAATCAACAGTTTGAAAGGATCTCCTATCCCATCATATTTATTTTCTCCTACCATGGGAGGTCTCTTGGGCGTGCGAGATATTCTTTCCTCAAGAGAAACAAGCTTGAGACCCAACTCTTTGTACTTCGACCTCGTTGGGGACATGCATTAAGACGACAAGGAGAAGACTGCTATGATACCACTGATCCAGATTTTATGAGTAGAATGAAGTGAATACATATTATTAACATGTGCTTAACAAAAAATAACAGAGATACAGTAAAACTAGTTTTCTATTCAATAATGAAATAAGATGAAACTGTAAAATGCAGCGGAAACAAGCTTGCTGGAATGGTGGTGGCTTATCTTTGAGAAGAGATGTGACGGTAGCACACATTCACAAGAAGAAGGTTACAATGAGGATCTGAAGGCCTTTTTTACAATAAGAAAGAATTCCCAAAACCCTAGACATCCAAAAGCCTAACCCTAGGAGATGAAGCGCTAAACGTCATGTGGGCCCCGTTTGGGTAAGTTAGTACATCAACTTCCTGGGGTCGTAACTTTTGCATACGATCTCTGTTTTAGGAGTGTGATAGCCCGTTGGAAAGGTATTGTAGAGGAGATTCATTTTGGGGGATCAATCATCCTTTTAAATATCAATAAAGAGCTCGATCCTGAAAAACCTTCATTTAGGCCCTCAAAATGGCCTTGGAAGTTAAAATTGCTAAAAATAGTAAATTGCCAAAATTGTCAGAAAACTGTTTTGAGCTAGTTGAAAAAGGTGGGTGGCCACCGATATCCATATAGATCACTAGTTGAGTTCAATTTAGAAAGTTCTTAATGGCAAGATACCTTACTAAGTTAATCATTATGCCTTTTTCCTTAGTTTCCCTTTCTCTTTATGTTTCCCCCTTTTTCCTTAGTTTCCTAATTCTTTTAAATTTCCCTCTTTCCCTTTTCATTTAAAAATCAAACTGGCACGTGTAGAAAATTACCTTTTTTCCCTTTTTCTTTTTAATTAATAAATTTTTAATTAGCATATGTAACAAAACAATTATTTCCATTTTTTTATTTTATGTTATACCCCAAAATATGTTTATAAATTAATTAAAATAGCTCACCCCCTTCTCGTCACATGTTTAATGATGATTATCATTATTATATATATATATATATATATATATATATATATATATATATATATATTACCACAAATATCACTTAGAGCTAGATTTTATTTTCTTAGGCTGGGTGACATTTTATTAGGGAAATTGTTTTAAATATTTCTTATCACATTATTCATTCTAAGGCCATCTACATTTATTCATTTATTATTTAACAACGTGACATGCCCTTCAAGACGCACTAGGTGCTCCAAGGGTGCCACTCGCCTCATTCTATTTCCCTTGCACGACGTTCCCTTTAGGACACACTATGTGCTCCAAGGGTGCCACTCACCTCTTTCCATTTTTCTTGCTCGACGTGCCCTTCAGGATGTACTACGTACTCCAAGGGTGCCACTCACCTCTTGAATGAATTGGTACACATCAAAAACCCCTGGAGTCAATACTCCGTCAGGTGATCTTGTGGGATACTAAGGGCCTTTAAGGAATAAGGCCCCTGCCTTATTGCATGCCCCTTAGAATCATCATGAGCGATTTTCGTAGTCTACCCTCACGAAATCCTGGGTCTTCTCTAACTAGGTAATCGTTAACCTACAATTCGAGCCACTACGGGAGTGCCAATAGGCTGTGGAAGGGCTTCTATCCACACCTCTCTCTCAATTTCTCTGGTTATCGTGCATGACCCCTCTACTCCACATGTGATTCTGGTCGGCAAGATATCATCAGCCTGCATCATCAACGAATTATGTAAGAATAAAATCCATAATCATAAAATCTAATCAGATGCACATATGTCATATATATACAAAAATCAATCCCCGATAGTCCACTCCCTGACTTGATCAAGAGTCTAAGGTTTTCATCGATGCCTCAACATCCTCGAGGTCCAAATCCTGCACACTCAGGAGAACCAAGTCAATATCACTTGTCTATGTCAATATAGTAAAATAACATCCCATCATATCCATAATGCCTCATAATCATAATCAAATGCCCAATAGTATAATAATCCGGATCACTTGAAAGCAAGTGTCCTCAAAGAATAAGTTCGCTTAGTGTGTGCAAAAGTGAGATGTTACATAAACCACCTCTTGGTATAAACTTTGTCCTGAAGTTTCAAAGTATATAAGTGCCAAAATAATGTGTAGCACAGTGTCATAAGTCTATCTATCAAACAAAAATGGAAATTGTTGGCGCATATAATATGCGTCCTCCCACGTTGCCGAGTGAGGACTATAGTTGTACCACGTGACCTTGACCTGATATATCATTCGACTCCATAGCTGTCGAATGCAATGATCCAGGATGGGGATCATCTCAGCCGTGAGTGCCCCCTGATCTGATACTTGCAAGGAACTCGTGTCAATAACATGCATGGGATCACTAATATAATGTCTCAATACATAAACATGAAAAACATCATGCATGCGCCTCAAAGAATTAGGCAAGGCTAGTCGATAGACCATGGGTCCCTTCCTCTCCACATTCTCGAATGGTCCGACAAACCTAGGGGAGAGTTTAGCTCCTTGTCCAAACTTGATCAAACTCTTATGCGGTTTTACCCGCAAGAAGACTCGATCACCAACTTTGTAGCTACGTTTGACACGGTGCGCATCAGAATAACTCTTTTCCCGATCCTACGCTTCTTTGATCCTTTGTCTTATTGTTTGAATTTAATCTTCCATTTGTTGGATCACTTCTAGTCCCACTAGGACCCTATCCTCAAGTCGATCCCAACTCAAAGGCGTCCGACGAGGTTGCCCGTAAAGAAAAAAAAAGACACCATCTTAATGGTGCTTTGGTAACTATTGTTATAAGTGAATTCTACCAGTGGCAAGAATTCTTCCCAACACGTTTTCTGGTCCATAACGTACATGTGTAACATGTCTTTCAAGATTTGGTTTGTTCATTCGGTCTTCCCGTCAGTCTTCGAGTGATACGTAGTACTAAAGTTAGGTTGGGTTCCCAAGGCCTCTTCAAAAATAGTCCAAAATCTTCCAGTAAATATCGATCCTTGATCGGATATAATCCTGTTAGGTATGCCATGCAGCCTCACAATCTCACTGATTAAAACTCTAGCTATGTCAGGTTCCTAATACATCGTACGTACAAGAATAAAATTATCACTCTTCGTCAGAGTGTCAAATACCACAAAAATCGAGTCATGTCTCCTTGCCGTCAGTGGAAATCCAACAATGAAATCCATCGAAATAACCTCCCATTTTGATTCTGGAATAACGTGTGGCTATAGTAATCCTATTGGATGTCTATGTTCATCCTTTACCTACTGACATTCTAGACATCTAGACACATAGTTGACTATGTCTTCCTTCATTTCTTTCCAGAAGAATAAGTTTTTAAGGTCCGCCCTCATCTTCGTGAATCCTAGGTGAGCCATGTACACTTCTCTATGAGGCTTGTTTAGGATCAAACTCCTCAACTCGTCGTTCGGTGGTATGTAAATCCAATTTTTAAACCTCAATAATTCATCATCATCAAATGTAAATCCTTCAAATCTTGGTACCATCATTGTGTTTTGTTTGATAAAATCCTTGACCTCTTTGTACCAGTCATCGTCACGCTGTAAAGTTAAAATCTTTTCACATAGATTCATTTGAAGAGGCAACACTGAAAATATGCGTGGTCTCTGACTCAATGCATCTTCCACTCGATTCAATGTTCCTTTTATGTAAGAAATCTTGAAATTGTACTCGCTAAGCAGTTCTGACCAACGTCGTTGTCGCACGTTCAGGTCGCTTTGCGTAAATATGTGTTGTAGTCCATAGTGGTCCGTATTTAGTTCAATTTTTTTTCCAACAAGGTAGTGTCTCCCAACCTTCAAGGCATATAAAATGGCTAACAACTCCAAATCATTTGTCGCATAGTTCACCTCATGCCTTCTCAGTTTCCTCGAGATGTAAGTGATCACTCGACCATCTTGCATAAAGACTCTACCTAATCCTTCCTTGGATGCGTCAGTGCATACCAAAAATTCCGCATCCATGTCAGGGATCTTTAGTATCAACACCATTTCCAATAGCTCCTTGAGCCTCTGAAATGATTCTGTGCATTTATCGGTCCAAACAAACTTCTTGTTCTTCTTCTGCAATTCCATGATCGGATTTGCTATCTTCGAAAATCCCTTTATGAAATGTCGATACTATCTTGCTAAACCCATGAAGCTATTCACTTCAGGGACATTCATCATTGCAGGCCATTCCATAATAGCGTCGAACTTTGTTGTATCCACGATGATACCTTCGTCAGATATGAGATTCCCTAAGTAGTGAATCTTTGACTTATAAAACAAGCATTTGGACAACTTCCCATACAATTTATGCTCGCGCAGAAACTGTAGTACCAAGCGCAATTTCTCATCATGCTACTCCGTCATCCAAGAGTAAATCAAAATATTGTCAATGAATACTTGGATGACCTTGTCCAAGTACTCGTGGAACACCTCGATCATTAAACTCATAAATACCCCTAGGGCGTTTTTCAGTCCAAATGGTAAAACAATATACTCATAATGTCCAAACCTCATCTTAAAGCCGGTCTTAGGGATGTCATCCTCCTTGATTCGTAATTGGTGATACCCTCATTGCAAATCTATCTTGGAAAACACTATCGCACCCTGCATCTGATTGAACAGATCATCAATCCTTGGTAATGGATATTGATTCTTGATCGTTTCCTTATTCAATTGATGGTATTCAATGCAGAGTCTCCACGACCCATCCTTCTTTCATATGAAAATAACAGGTTCACCCAATGGTGACACACTCGGACGTATAAGTCCTAGGTCCATCATCTCCTTCAGTTGCATTCTCAACTCTTGTAACTCCGGGGTCGACATCCGATAAGGCGTTCTTGCTATTGGTTCAGTCCCCGGTTTCAGGTCTATTTTAAACTCCAATTCCCTCTCTGGCGAAATCCTATGTAACTCCTCTGAAAATACATCTGCAAACTCTCTCACCACCGGAAGGTGTTTTAGACCTTCTACTACTCCCTTTTCATTTAATGCAAGGATTGCATAAATATTACACCTCTTGCACATGCTCTTCTGTAGCTGCAAGGAAGATATGAACCTCAAGGAAACTCCCTGGTTTCGACCTACAATCACGCATCTCTATTCCTCATGATCGACTAATATCAACTATTTCATATTACAGTTGAGTATCGCCTCATGCAATTCCAGCCAGTCCATACCAATCACGACGTCATAAGATCCTAAGATCGTGACGTACAGGTTCACCCTAGTGACAAACTCTCCCAGGTTAAGGATACAACCCATAACCTTTCCTCCAACCTTTTGTTTGGCTCCTGAAGCCATCCCTACCAAGCTAAACTCATCCTGTTTAACTGCCTTTACCTTAATCCTTTTTAGCACTGCACCAGAAATGAAACTCTCGGTAGCATCGAGATCTATCAAAACACTAAGGGTCGGGTCAACGACGGTACCTGATGTCTCAATCACAGTCGACTGGTGCTCTGCCTGGCAGTTATTCACCACTCCATGAATCTTATGGGCCTTGCCCAAATCTCCCATGGTAGTGGGTTCGGCTGATCCAAATGCTCTAGTCCTCTCCACTGGGAAGTTGCGCTGGTAGTGTGGCTCCCAACAAGTCCAACACCCCTTCTTCGGTCAAGTACTCCTGGTACCTGAAGTAGAAGCTGACAGCCCACCGTCCTAGAATCATGGTTTGTTCTACTGAACAAGCCTAAATTGTTGTTGTTGCAGTCGACGTTGCTGCTGATGCTGTGGTCCTTGATAAGGTGTCTGCTGTTGAGGCACTAGTCACTGAGGTGTAGTGAAAGTGGATCCTCTCTGGAAGCCACGATATCCTGGCGTCTTCTTAGCTGGTGTCTGTTGCTGCTGCGCACCAGATGACGCCTTCCATGCTAACCTCGCTGGAGTCCTGCTCTGACCCCCGCTAATAAGCTCCTCCTGAGGGCCTTTTAGATGACATCATGCAAGGTTTGAGGAAACAAAATCCTAACCTGTGCACATATGATGACATTAAGTCCAAACAAGAACCTTTTAACCTTAAGTTTCTTAGTATTAATATGCGGAGCATAATAAAGAAACTCCATAAAATGGGCCTCGTACGATCGCCCTGTCATAAGGCATTGAACTCGTTGAGCTGACGCTCAATGAATTCCTATGATAGGTACCTCTCTCGGAACCGTTCCTTGAATATTTCCCATGACACATCTTCGATGATCATGTTCAATTGTGGTAGGAGTGTCTTTCACCATAGAAGAGCACTCCCCTTTAGTTGAAAGACTGCCATGCAGACCTTCAAGTTGGAGGGGTACAGTCGTGAAGTGCAAAGCACATCGCCATATTCTCCAACCATGCCTCAGTGGCTTCATCGTCCGGGGCACCAAAGAACTCGGGAAATTTTACCTTCTCGAGTTCACGGTGAATGCTACCAGTACCAACTAGAGCGTGTGGTGAACCCTCAGTAGGTGTCGGCGCCCTGGCCTCATCTCTGTCCAAACGATTGATCAGTGCCTCAGACATCTGTTAAAAATATCTCATCAACCCAACTACATCACCCATCGATATGTTCTCTTTCCTGACAACCTGTTCGTCTCCCTAGGGGTTAGACTCTTCATGCGTGGATGCTACTGTAGGCGTCGCACCTACTCCCCTAAAACCACGTTGATTGCCTTCGCAACGTCCTCTAACCATGATTACATGCATGAATACAAGTCAACTTAATTAGCAACATTATAATCCAATATCATATCAATGAAAGCCAAAGTGTTCCCAAGTCATGGGTTGAACTCTCTCTGATACCATATGTAACGAACCCATCGTTATGACTACAAGCAAAGAAGAAACTATAGGAAATAATAAAAAAAAAAACAGGATCACAACAACGATTACAGCTAAACAACACATTTGACGATGAGCACCACGCTTGCAGAACTGACAACAGACAACTATGACTACACACATTGGCACAAGGGAAATTGGGAGAAACATGTGTAAAACAACAAGGAGAAACAACTACTCGCCCGACACGACATGACCACGCCTACAAGCTAAGAGACAACATCCCCATCCCAACACAACGACCAGTTAACTAGGACCTCGATGGTGCGCTACCCAATGCATGAAGGCTTTCAACCCATGTGTCAATAGCAAACTTACAATGATCAACAACACTCACACGGAAGGCACAAACTCCGGCCGAGTTATCATTTGCCTCTATCTAATAGGGCGCACCATGATCCCCTCATCAGGACTCATGATGTCCCCAGGTGATAGGTGCGTTGATAAACCTGGTGCTACCTAACCTATCTAGAGCAAGGACTCTAGATGAATCCAACTTGCTAGGACCCTAGTTATTGACATGAGGACTACACCCAAACTCCAAGGAACATATCTACAAGATGCAAGATGACGTCATTCGAAGAAAAGCGCAAGCTCATACATGACTTCGCCAACCACCCAATCATTAATCAAGTCTAACTTAGTCAATACTTACAATCTAACTTAACATTAGTTACCAATCTAACTAGCAAGTCTAAATTACAAATTAGTGAATAAATTACAAATCTAATTTAACATTAAAAACAAGTCTAATTTACAATTTAGATACACGTCTACAATAGATACAAGTCTAAACTACGAGTTAAATACAAGTCTAAATTATAAATTAGATACAATTTGAAGTTAGATACAAGTCTAGATTACCAATTAAATACAAGTCTAAACTACAAATTAAATGCAAGCCTAAATTGCATACTAGATACAAGTCTACATTACGAATTAAATACAATCTAATCTAGCAATTACCAATATATAACAATATTAACCATAGTAATGTATACTGCTATAATTATTACATTTTACACAACGTTAAATTTCAAGACGTTGTCAGCATTATGAACAGTATTGAAGTTTAACCAGTTGTCTATTAAACAATTAAATCTATTGAGTAAATCAAGTTGTCTAATAAATCCAAATTCTGACTACAATCACCCATGCGCAACCCAAAAAATACGGGGATGTTGGAGTAATGAGATAGATGAACATTAAACGAGATAACGTTGTGAAAGGTAATGAATTCACTATCATTTAATGTCTAGAAAAGTTGACAGATATGTCATGGATATGCTGTGCCTAAATTTAGTAAATTGCTAGCACAAAATCATAATCATGCTAAAAAAAAAAAACATCTCTGCAGGAAACGCTGACCCAATGCATTAATCATTCATTTAAAACTCCATAATAAAGTGTTGGGTTTTAGAACACTATTTTAATGCTAGTAAAATGTTGTGTATTAAATGCCATCCCTGTATGTGTACATGCAAGGTGAATAATAGAAGAAGGCTATCAATTGGCGATTAATACTGATTAATAGCTAATTAATGCTATAATAAATTGATGTGTATTAATTAGGAGATTAATGTTATATTTTAAATAGCATTTAAAATATAAATTGCTATTAAATGTACACACAATCAACTATTAAATGTACACACAAATGCCATTAAAATATAAATTGCTAGGAATTAAATGCCATCCCTGGAATTTATCAACCAAAACTCAACGCATCAAATCGTTATCATCTCTGCTGAGATATCAAACACAAAAAAATGCAGACAAGAAAATATTTTTTTTATCAACAATGAGTAGCTCGTTGTCGTTCTATGTATTTCGTAGTCGAGTCTAAAATTGTTGTCCATAGTAACCAAGTAAGAATTTCCTGTTTAACTAACATTAGTTGGCTATCCTATAGGAATTCATCGTACTTTAATTGTAATTGTCGGTTTTTAAATAAAATCATTGTCAAGCGAAAAGCATACATGAAAACGTTGGAAGTGTGAGAGTAAAAAGAATAACTCGGACATTTGATAACTGTCAAGCATTAAATCTTTCCAACACAACCAATACAAAGGGTAATCGCTTCTTTAAAAGGGTAATTTCACTATCAAAGTAAAAAAAAATAATGTAGAGGAAAACACATGCGAGGGAGTCAACGCAAGGTAAAAATTTTCCATGTATAGAGGTGACGAATTGCAGTTTTATTAAGACAAGATCAAAATGTAATCCAAGCCTATCTCCCAACCATTATACCCGCAAAAAAACGTGATCATCACATCAAAACACACCCCTACACTCAGCAACTACACCCCCTCCCAACACAAAAAAAAGGGAAACAAAGGCATCCAAAAAAAATAAATTTTGTGGTTGTTCAAGGGTAAATAAAAAGACGCAAGAACATAAGTAAGTTCTCGCTATAATTCATGGAATAACCTTACTGTTAATCAAGGGGAAAATGCAGTCCAAAAAAAATGTAAGAGTTGTCAACAAGAGGGAAAAACGCAATCCAATATAAATTACAACTATCATCCAAGTGGACAAACACAACTAAATTCGTCCTCAAATAAATTAAAGTGCAGAAGTGATTCACATGGAACGAAGATGAACAAGCACAGAGGTATTTATTCGCTAGAAGGCGCAATGACCATCAGTCAACCATGGACATTAAAGAGGGGTAGACGGATGAACAAAAGCATCCTTCGCTCATCATCCACGCACAGAAAAGCAGGGCATTAGAATCTATAGGTCGTTGTGCATCGAAGTGACGACCGTCGATTTGGCTCCTGGCCGACTGCTCAGGTGTGGACTGATGAACTAGGGATGAGGATGAAGACCAGGCATAAAATATTCATAAAAATCAATTAAAACCAGCAAGACAGTCACAACATCAAGGATCAAATGCCAAGGGAATCAAGTCAAGCAGTGATCTTAAGGCTAAGGGGGAAATTAAGTTCTCAATTAAAATGCTAAGTCAACACCTTCTTTACACAGTTAAAAGTACAGAATTGAAAGCATAAAGTCAATAATAATCTACCATGCAGAATAAGAGCATGTGTACTGTAGCCCCAATCGTCCGCTCTGAGTCATTGTCCCACGCGTTCCATGCAGCTCCCGCTTTCCGACCGATGAGACTTCACTGGTACCTCCCAGCCAACGCTAGGGGTACTCTTCTCCCCCCTTTTCCCCTCGAGCTGCAAAGGGGCCACACACACTAAACCAGAGAAAAACTAGCTCTCAGCTCGCCTCGCAAGGCCGAGCTACCACTCCTCACCGACCTGGGTATCCCAACTCCCACAAGATAAGTTAGTCAAGTCTAAAATTCTGAAGCATAACGTTACGCATAACATAACATCTTCAACATCCTCCTCCTCCCTCCTTTATATAGAGTTTCTCAGTCATTTTCTTTCCCAAATTCCCATTTAATTTATTGTTCAATAAATTAATTCAGAAAAATCCTCCTTGTACATGGGTCACCCATCCCCTTCGTTGAACCA
>JZKD02S1917458.1:108993-126421 GCA_000966675.3 Picea glauca
GGAAATGGTGCACCCACTCCTTTTCCCACAGTGTGCAGCAACAATCAATGGAGTCGATATTCCGTCACCTGAAACTCCTAATCGATCCCACCGATAATTCGCTTTTCTTCCTCGGCACCCTCACTGCCCTTCTTCTGCATCAACGTAGGGTTCTTATAAGCGCCAACTACTTCTCCAGTTTACAGAAAAATAATTGTTTATTCTTATTACAGTGGAAGTATGGCAGGCTGCAGCCCACACCACTGTTCGTTGGGATTGAGATTTGACGATATTCGTTGGATTTAACTATCACATTTAATGGGCCCCGTGTTATCTTATTTCTGTGGTATATAATCTTTACGGTGTGAATCCGCGATATTTTAATAGTTACGTGAACATCATGCAAAATGACAAATGGAACGCTTGTTGCATGACACAATGTTATGTCTTTTTCAGGGTGGTATGATCATTCTCATCAATTCAATGATTGATGGTATGATCATTTCATCAATGATTAAACTTGAGGGGTTACAATTTGAATGTATACATTTCTTCAACTCATTGTTTTCATAGTATGATTATTTCATCAATGATTAAGTTTGAAGAGTTACAATGTATAAATTTATTCAACTTTTTGCTTTTTAAAAGTTGAAAAAGTAATTGTAATTTAATTGGTAAATGTAATTTATATTCATATTAAAAAAAAGTAAAATAAAATATTTACTGTTTAATTATTTAAAATTTAAGAATAATTAATAAGTTGAAATTTAAGTAAAAAATAATAATAAATATAATGTGTTGTTTTGTTATTTGAAATAAAAAAATTTGATGGATTATATATATTAATAACAATAAAAAAATCATAATTATGTATTAAAAATTACAATGCAAAACTTTAGATATAATTACAAAATCAAATATTTTTGTAAACAATCATATAAGAGATGATTCAATTTATGTATTGATATTATGCATGTACATAATATTTTATATTCATATTTTGAGCATACATCAATCCTACATAACCTTGGGAGTTGTGTTCATCCTAAATCTCATAAAAAAGAAGAAATTGTAGTAGATCTTGAAGTCTTTATTGAAGGGTGATAATTCTATCAAAATACTATAAAAGTAATGAAGAGGCCCTACTTGCATTATAGGATTATAGGAACATGAAAATTTAGCATGATTGCGTTTACCATTTATTATTTAGGTTAAGATATTTGTGATTTGGAGCTTCCCAAGATCCATAGAAACACACAACTGAAGGACATTACTGATCAAGACCACCGAAGACGTTATTTTTATTGACGATATTGAATGTTCATTTTATCTCTCAAACCGTCTAAAAATGCATGAAGGAGTGGAATGTTAGAGCATAATCCCTATTGCATAACTTTGTATTCATCAAGACAACCCAATCTGCTATTTTTATTGAGGATATTGATTGTTCACTATATCTCTTAAACCATCTAAAAATGCATGAAGGAGTGGGATGTTAGAGCATAATCCCTATTGCATAAGTTTGATGATAATAAAAAATATTTTACCTTCTTTCTATGTTTCGTAAGAATCCCACCCAAATTAAGAAATGTTGTTCCAAGCATCAATGTTACGAAAGATACATCTCCTTGATCTTAGGCTTGGGATGAGACAGGTGAAAAGAGAGCTATGGGGCATTCTCATTTTTTTTGCAAAGTATCATCACATTGGTGTTGATGTTGCTAGAAACAAAAATAAGAGAGTGAAAGAGTACCATAGAGAAATATGCATGGGATCGAGAAAAGGGGAATGATCATTTTGGAGAAAAAAGGAGTGAGGATTTGATGATGTTATAAATTGAATGAATAGAATCACAATTCTCATTGTTATAATCACAAATTTAGATTTTGAGCTAAAATAATAATCATATTTGATCCGGATTATTTTCGGAACGAAATGAGATCGGAGATATAATCAAGAAATGCATATAGATATCGCAGATATTAAATAATATAACATAAATGTATCAGAGATGCAACCATAAACATAGATATACAGTAATACACGATTTCTATTAATGAAAGAAATGTACAGAGACCATAAAAATACAGAGTGAAAGACTCGCTAGAATGGTGGTAGCTTATCTCTGAGAAGAGATGTGACAGCTACTCGCATTCACAAGAAGACAATTACAATGAGGCCCTGAAGGCCTTTTTACAATAAACGAGAATGCCAAAAGTCCTAGATATCCAGAAACCTAACCCTACGAGATGAAGCACCAAAAGTCATGTGGGCCTCATTTGGGTAAGTTAGTACATCAACTTCCCAGGGTTGTAACTTTTGCATACGATCTTCGTTTTAAGCGTATGATAGCTTGTTGGAAAGGTTTGGTCGAGGAGATTCATTTTCAGGGCTCAATCATGCCCTCAACTATCATTGAGAACCTCGATCTCAAAAAAACTTTATTTAGGCCCTCAAAATGGCCTCGGAAGTTAAAATCTTCTAAAAATAGTAAATTGCCAAAATTGCCATAAAGTTGTTTTGAGCTAGTTGGAAGAGGTGGGTGGCCACCGATATCCACTTGGATCAATCCTCCCTCCTTAGGAAGTAATGGTCTCCATTGCGTTGAATTCTCAGGGGAGAGGGAAAAGCGTTTGTTGAATCTGCATCTTGGTGCGCTGCTTGTCTTGCTAGAGATGTCATGTTGCTTAGTTTCTGGAAATATGTCACGAACCTATTGAGGTTGAGGCTATTCAACAAGCCGAGATACATGAGAGAACGATGTGCAGAAGGAATCTTTTTGCTTTGCTGCAAACTTGTCGACCTGCTTCTGTTTGATAGAAGGTGCTTGGGGCGAGACTGTAGTGGTTGCAGTGTCCTTCTATTCCCCTTTTGAATAGATTGTGAAGAAGTTGAATTTTGCAGTATGAGATACTACCTTGCGACACTTTTTTGGTGGAACAGTAGTCGGAAATACCTCTGGTATTCTGTAGAGATGACCCACCAAAGTAACAATGACACTACGGGGTCAAGACTCATAAACAACATGGTGTCTCCACATATATGGTTGGCCCAAGAGAACATCACAAACATCCAGTGGGGAAAAATCACATAATACCTCATCCTTGAAGGGTTGGATGCCATATGAAAATTGACATTGTTGGATAACACAGAGATCTCGTGCTTGCCGAAGCCACCCGATGTTCTATGGTTGCGGGTGTGGTGTTGTCGACAATCCCAACTGTTTGACGACCTCTGTTGAGATGAGGTTTTTCTGGCTTCTGCTATCAACAATAAAATGCAGTGGGGTCCCCTTTACCCACATATGTGAATGAAAAAGGCACTCCCCCTCTTCTGGATCTGTTGGTTCTTCTGGTTGAATTGCTGCGGTCGCGACAATAGCGGTGGGGTCCGCATCAATGATCTGTCCCTTACCATTATTTTCAGAATCAGATTCTGAATCAGGGTTCGACTCTTTGTCTTTGATCTCGTCCACCAATGATTGTTTTAAGTGACATTCATCGGTGTTGTGCCAGGGGATTTTGTGGAAATTGCACCATTTTTCGGTGTCCTTCTTTGTCTCCCTGTGACCCTTCTTTTCTTGTGTCTTAGACTAGTTTTCGGGAGACTGTTTGTTAGGGTTGTTTTTGTCATACTTTGGTTGTTGCAGATTTGCGGACCCGAACTCTCATTTGTTCTGGTGCTTAAATTTCTACTCAATTTTAACAGCATATTGATAAGTAGCATCGAGTGATGAGATGTCCAGAAAATCCATTTCAGTCTGGATGTATCTGTTTAGAGCCCCACGGTATTTCAGAACCAAATGTCGCTTGGATTCTTTGATACCCAGCTTGGTGCACAAGGTATGGAAGGTATTGGTGAAATCCGGAATTGCTTCACCCCTCTCTTGCCGCAGTATGGTCCATCTCATGTACTTGTCCTCATAGTTTCAAACAGGGTAATACTGTTCTTTTACAACATCCACAAAAAAATCCCAAGTGGGATTGGCCCCATATATTCCATACTCCTCTGTGGAAATTTTCTCCCAGTAAGTTTCCCACCAATGTTTGACATGAGGGAGATATTTAAGGAGTGTGAAGGTGATCTTTTCTTTGTCATAAAAATTGTGAACAAAGAAATAACCTTCTAGAAAAGTTAACCATTTTTCTAGGGCTTTTGCATCTATCTGTCCTTCAAATACAAGAATATCAAAATTAACTTGTACCTTGAAAGGCGAGGTGTCTCCAAAGTGGCTGCTTGATGAAGATGCGCCTGATGCTATCGGCAGGCGTTGAAGGATGTGGGAAAAATTCTCCATAATTTCATCCCTCTGTCGCGTGAGAGCTTACTCAAGCAATAGATTGATAGGATCGTCTGCTCCATCATTTTTCTTTTCTTTCGCCATTGAGGGTTTCTTGGGTGTGCGAGAGAGATTGTCTTGAATAGAGACAAGCTCGAGACCCAACTTGCTATACTTGGACCTTGTCGGGGACATGCATTGAAAAAACGATCAAGAGCAGCCTGCTATGATACCACTGATCCACATTATTTTCGGCACGAAATGAGATCGGAGATATAATAAAGAAATGAAAAGAGATATCACATATATTCAATAATATAATAGAAATGTATCAAATATGCAATCATAAACACAGATATACAGTAATACACAATTTCTATTAATGAAAGAAATGTACAAAGATTGTAAAAATATAGAGTGAAAGACTCGCTAGAATGGTGGCAACTTATCTATGAGAAGAGATGTGATGGCTACTCGCATTCGCAAGAAGATGATTACAATGAGGCTCTGAAGGTCTTTTTACAATAAATGGGAATGCCAAAAGTTCTATACATCCAAAAACCTAACCCTAGGAGATGAAGCACCAAAAGCCATGTGGGTCCCGTTTGTGTAAGTTAGTACATCAACTTCTTGGGGTCATAACTTTTGCATACGATCTTCGTTTAGGCATATGATAACTCGTTGGAAAGGTATCATCGAGGAGATTCATTTTGTGGGCTAAATCATGCCTTTGACTATCATTGATAACCTCGATCTCGAAAAACCTTCATTTAGGCCCTCAAATGGCCCCAGAAGTTAAAACCTGCTAAAAATAGTAAATTGACAAAATTGTCAGAAAGTTGTTTTGAGCTAGTTGGAAAAGGTGGGTGGCCACCGATATCCACCTGGATCAATATTAGATACTAAAGTTATAACCATTTCATGAATTTTAACTAGTAAACACATAGCATTATGAATACAATAAAATAACTATGAATCGACATGTTCGATACTATTAGTGAGATGGAATATGTAAACATGAAAAAATAGGGATGACGCGATTTTTGTATGTTCGAAAACACATGTATTCTAACAAAGGAAGAACACATTTAGTAACCACTCACACACCATATAAAAAATCAACACACTGATGTTTTTATGTGGTAAAACCCCTAGTGGAAACATCCACGACCCTGTCCAACATAACCACTTAGAGAAATTTATTAATGCAAAAGAAAATATTATAGAGAGATTTAAAAGAGAGTTTCTCACAATTAATCATTGACAAATGACCCTACACGCTCTTTAAATATAGATCATGGAAAAATTGAGTGTTAATCCACAGATCAATGTAATCATTAAGATTTAGGAGAATATGAGTTGTTGGATCACTCTATGATGGGAACATATCATGACCGTTGTATTTCCAAACTACAAATGCATACTAATGCATACTAAAGAAACACACTAAGAAGACACTTTTACCTAATAATACATTAGACCAAGTTGATCTTAACTAACTCCTAATTTTCTAAATATCCTAACATCCCCCCTTAAGAACAACTTGGGATATGATTGAAGGATTTACAAATGTGACACAATAGGCTAAGGAAGGAGGAATTAGAGCCTATCCCTCCTTAATTACAACTGCCTAAACTCCTAACATAGATCGAAGTTTGGAAAACTTCACTTCAATAAGAGACTTTGTGAAAATGTCTACAACTTGATCTTTTGTAGGGTAAAAGTGCACTTCAATAACTTGAACATGAATGAGCTCTCTAATGAAGTGCAGGTGTAGCTCAATGTGTTTGTTACATTGATGTTGAATTGGATCTTTGTTGAGCTTGATGGCACTTTGATTTTCTCACTAAAGGGTGGTCGAATGTTGTTGCTGGAAGCCAAAATATGAAAGAATGTGTCTAAGCCACAAGGCTTCTTGACTTGCATTAACTGTTTCTAGGTTCTTTTCTTCTACTAAAGAAAGAGAAATAGATTTTTTTTCTTACAGGCCCAAGTGTCAGGTCCTGAACCAAGGCCAAAAAACATAGCATACAGTAGACTTCCAATCATCAAGGTCACTGACCCAATATCAATCAATGAAACCGACCAATAAAGGAGTCCCTCTTGAAATTAATGTATCCCGAACTAAAATGTACCCCAGACATAACGAAGTAATTTTTTATATTTTTTCAAATGGATTTCATGGTGTTTTTGCATATATTGGGCAACAATATCAACAATAGAGGAAATATTAGGATGGGTACGAGTCAAATATAGGATTCTACCAACTAACTAATGGTACAAAGTAGCATAAACTTCGGGAGAAGTATAAGTGGTAAAAATTTTGACTCCAGAATTGAAGGAAAAAGGGGTTGGTTTAGAATCATCCATGTGCAAGTGACAAAGAAGGTCACAAGAATACTTAGTCTAAGAAAGAAAAAAATCCTTCCTTGGTTTGAAAAACTTGGAGGCCAAGGAAATAGTGCAAATAGCCTAAGTCGATCATTCCAAAGTTCTTATTAAGGCCAATTTTCACATGGTTTAAAATTTTAGGGTCACTACGAGTGAGGATAAGGTCATCAACATAAAGAACAAGTATGATGAGATTACTTCCTACTTTCTTGGTATAGACATTAGGTTCAGAATGACATCTAGAAAAGATGGTATCAAGAAGAAAGTTGCCCATTTTGGAAAACCAAGCTTGAGGACCTTTCTTAAGACCATAAAGGGTTTTATTAAGGAGGAAAACAAGGCTTGAGTCATTCTAGACATATCCAAGAGTTTGTTCCATATAGATTTCTTCTTGCAAATCCCCATGCAAGAAGGAAGATTTGACATCCATATGATAGACCTCCCATTTATGTGAGGCTGGAAGGGATATAACAATATGGATGGAATTCATTTTGGTGATAGGGGAAAATGTTTCATTTTATTCAATTCCTTAAACTTGAGAGAACCTTTTGAAAACTAGCTATGCCTTGTGTCTTTCAACACTTCCATGTAATGCATACTTAGTTTTGTACACCCATTCACATCTGACAAATTTTCTTCCATTCGAAAGAGGTACAATATTCCAAGTATCGTGCGACATTAAAGAATGATACTCTTCATTCATTGTTGTATCCAAATATGGATGTACTAAAGCTTCTACAAATATTTCAGGATCACGAGTCTTTGAAAATTGAGCCAAAAGAGAAGAGGTTCCATAGAACTATGAAGGTGTTTGATGCTAATCTAAAGGATCATCGACAATATCACTAGTTTATTCTCGATTTGAACAGACCATCTAGGAAGCAGTGGTGTTGGTGTAGGTTCATGTTCAATGGAATCGTTTGGAGAAAGGTGAGCACGCAGAGGTGGATTTTCAACCTCAATGTCATCATCTGAAGAAGAAGAAACTAGAATAGGAACAAAAGATGGCACAAATGTTGAAGATGGATCATGGGATGAAGAAGGAACATATGTCAAATTAGGCTCACAGGCTAAGATATTTTCATCAAAGTTTACATCTCTTCTAACAATAATTTAATTAGAATGACGTTTTGTTGGGACCCAAAGTTTTGGGTAAATATCGCGCGTGCATGCACAAATGAAGTTGTGCACACTCTTTCCATTTTTGTGCACACTCAACCAGATGTGGGAGTATTTAAAAGAAGAATGCGTTGGATCAATCTTTGTTAATGCATTTCAAGTCTAGTTTTTCCAGTGTGCATCGATCCAAGTTTTGTGATGTGTGTTGGAAAAAAGAAGACAATGCATACATGATGAAATCAAGAAAAGAATCTTCGAGAAATCTCCTTGAATGATTATTGTCATTAGCACAAGGGAATGTGGAGAATAAATAATATGACTTGGAAAGGTAGTTATAATTTCCCTAATTCTATAAATGCTACATGGAGTGCAGGAAGGTGACAAAAGCATGCAGGACTGGTAGCTAGAGGAATGCGTGGGGAAGAACTGAAAGAGATAGAGTGCCAAAGAAGAGAAGGATATAAAAGGAAACAATGACAACATAAACAAAGTTATTCAGTTAGTGAGTGAACCGGTTCGTGGGTTGTTGTTGAATGGGTGTTATTGAGCTCGCTTTGACCATATGTTTTGTAAATTTCTCAAATTGTAATTATGTGCCTGTACTCTCTATAGAGTTTGAAGAGATGTGCATGGTCTGATGTAATGAAATAATGAGGAATGACATAGAAGAGTTGGGATTTGTTGTTGTCAATATATGAATTACTTAATGTATTCTTGTGATTGATGGAATGAGGATGATAATAAAGTTGCACATGTTCTGGACCTACGATGTGTTAATTATGTGTCTGAATGAATGTGTGGTTTCTGTTATGTTTTGTCATCTATTAAGTAAGATGAAATGAATTACATGAATGCAATCCTCGATGTATCTCTGTGTCTTTAGTCCTTCATACCTGACAAAAGACTAGATGGTCTATATGATCCTGATAACATATCGAGTGAGACATTCTTCAGCCTTGGATGAAGATTTATATCTTGGTTGGTCAACTATGGACAAATCATGGGTCTTAACCCCCCAACATTAATAACGACACACACAAGTGTGAAACAACCCAACAAATGATTTTGTTGTTGAGACCTGAAATTATTGTATTGAATGATGAAGGTAGAGAATGAGGTGGTATACATCTCAAGAGGAAATTCTAGATTGTTTGAATGCAAAGGAAGGTGAGTTTTCTCGAGTGGAGTCTCAAGGCATGAATGTCAACATGGAACGATGGAAGGATAAGTATCTCTACACTAATATGCATGAAATTTTCATTGTTAAAGTTCATTGTATATTGTATGAATGGTTGAAAAGGAAGACTTTGACTAATACTACTTTGATGCCACTAGAGTTGATAGTTTGGGATCAAGCCTCAATTGATAGGCTAAAGGAATTATATAACAAGTGGACCTGAGCCATTGATTTCTGGTTTTCTTGAGTAAAGGAGGGACATAAAATTGAGTTTGTTGTTGAGTACATTGATTCTTTTAGTGAGGTTGAAAGAAAGTTCATGGAAGGTCCCTGAAGAAGGCGACTGGAAGAAATCCCACTCTAGATAAAGATGTTATTCATGGAGAACAAGATGATGTGCATGGATCCTGATAGGATGGCTGAGTAGACTCCCTTGGCACCAAGGGTTGAAAAGACAAGGAGGAAATGAGAAAGTAGATGGATGTGTTGAGGAGGATCCAAATTTTGTTGAGATGAGGTGAGGAATGGCATGGACCCATAGGAGCAGAGGATAGAAAGATTTTAGAGATACGCAAGACGAGTTGAGTTAAGAGGGTGAGCATAACAATGAAGTTAAAAGAAGATAGAAAGGGGTGTGCAATGAGGGGCCAGGCCCAAGATGAAGAGAAAGGAGATCCCAATAGGAGAAAGTGTGGAAGAGTGAAGAATAGTGTGTTGTGCTAGAGAGGAGCATAGATGAATATAGTGTTGGGTATGTGTTATATTATTTGCATGTGTGTGTGTGGGTGCATCACATATGACAACTACGACTGACGATCCATCATAGTAGTGCTATGTTTGTGTTGTGTGTGCCAGGTGATTTCATAGGGGGGTCCCAGGGGGGGCCAGGTATGCCCCCCCTTGGTTATGCACAACATTCGGGGCAGCGTCCCGAAATTTGTTTTGGGTGATTTTTTCTATTTTTAGCGGATTTTTCTATTTTTAGCGGTTTACTAAAAATAATCCCGGTTTTAGGGATTAGGGTTTTGGTATCTACGAAATACCTAAAAAAATTGTATATATTGTATAGTGAATGGTGAAATTCGAGATATAATGAATATAAGAAAGTTTTTCCCTGTTGAGGGTTTCCGGTATAAATCTTTGTGTACTATGTGAATGAGCCATTGATTAAATTATGTTTTTCTTAAGAATCTATATGCATTCCTTTACTTCACAGGTTTAAAAATTACATGTGGTATCAGAGGTCGTTTTTGGCTTCAGAGGGACGCCTTTGTTGTTCAGGGTTTGTCTCGGTCTTGATAGATCAAGTTTATCTTGGGTCTGTGATAAACCTGGGTTTAGTGGGAGCTATTGCAGTTGATATTTGAGTATAGAAAGAGGAATGACGAGCTCATCTAGAATCGAGATAGAGAATTTCAATGGTAAAAACTTTGAGCTATGGAAGCTCAAGATGGAGGACCTTATTATAGACAAAGAACAATGGATCACTGTGCATCTTGGTACAAAGCCTACTGGTACACCGTCTACTAGCACACAAGATACTAGTACAAAACCTACTAGTACACAAACTACTAGTACACCAGGTATTGGTATGTCGAAGGAAGATTGGGAGAAATTGGACAGAAGAGCAAGGAGTACTATTTGACTCTGCCTAAAAGATTCGGTTTTGTTGAATGTCTCAAGAGAATCTAAAGCCAAGGAACTATGGGATAAGTTGGGGAATTTGTATCAATCAAAGTCCCTAGTAAACAAGTTTTTTCTTCAAAATAAGTTGTATCATCTTAGGATGGAAGATGGAGATTCTGTGACAGAACATCTAAATGCCTTTAATACTCTGGTAAGTCAACTTGTCTTTGTTAATATTACGATTGTTGAATAAGATAAGTGTATTAATTTGTTATGTTCTTTGCCAAACTCTTGGGATAATCTAGTTGTAGCAATTGGTAATACCACTCAATCTACATTGAAGTATGAGGATGTAGTTTCATCCTTGTTATCTCAAGAGATGAGGTGAAAAAGCATGGATGGTCACAACACAGATTCTTTATTTGTAAGAGGGTGTACCCAAGACAGGAACCCTAGTAAGCCTTTGGGGTGGAGATCTAAATCTACAGGTATATCTAAGTCTCCAGGAAAATATTTGAGGAAATGTTGGAAGTGTGGTAAAACAAGGCATTATAAGAAAGATTGCAAGTCTAGGAAGGTTGAAAAAACAAAGGGATCTGATAGTACCTCTTCCATAGAGGAAAAAACCTCCATTGAAGAAGGAGGCGATGTTTAACTGGCATCTACAATTACACATGCAGGCCATGATGTATGGTTGATCGACTTAGGTGCGTCATACCATATGACTCCTCACAGGGAATGGTTCTCTGAATATGAAAAATATGATGGTGGTGATGTATTCCTAGGAGATGAATCGATGAAAAAAATCTTGGGACATGGAAGGATTAAGTTGCTGCTAAAATACGGAAGGATTAGAACTCTCCCTAGGGTCCTGCACATTCCAAAACGAGCTAGGAGCCTAATATTTGTAAGCAATATCGATGATGCAAGAGTGGATACTGTATTTGGAAAGAACACCTGCAAGATGGTACGAGGAGAAATGGTGTTGATGAGGGGAGATCGATGTGGAACTCTGTACAAGTTGTTGGAAAGAACTTATACTAATGGGTGTAACAGTTCTATTGTCCTTGAGCAGACAAATAAACAAGAAAAGATCAATATCGTCCCTGAAAAGAAGACCATGTTGTGACATCAAAGACTGGGAATATTGGAGAAAAGGGCCTTCGAACACTGCACAATAAAGGCATGGTTGGAGGTATGTCTACTTGCACTCTGGATTTTGATTTCTGTGAACATTTCATATATGGTAAACAAAATTGAGTCAGATTCCCATCTGTTGCTACAAGAGAAAAGGGGATCTTAGAGTTGATACACAGTGATGTGTTTGGACCTGTTCCTGTTCCATCCCTAGGAAAATATGTTTATTATGTTTCATTCATAGATTATTTTTCAAGGAACACATGGATTTATTTTCTTAGAAAGAAATCTGAGGTATTTGATAAATTTAAAGAGTTTAAGGCTCTGGTAGAAAAGCAAACAGAGAAGAAAATAAAGGTATTGAGAACAGACAATTGTGGAGAATTCTGCAGAAATGAATTCGAAGAATTCTATAAGAAGTGTGTTATAGCAAGCCAGAAGACTACTCCATACACTCCTCAATAGAATGGAGTTGCAGAAAGGATGAACAGGACATTGATGGAAAAATCAAGGAGCATGCTCAGTGGTGCTAGGTTAGGACAAGAATTCTAGGCAGAGGCAATGGGTTCATCATGTTACCTGGTCATTCGATCACCTTCATTAGCGTTGGATGATAAAAATCCACACGAGGTATGGTCTGGAAAGAAACCCTCTCTTCAACATCTTTGAGTGTTTGGTTGTGATGTTTATGTACATGTTCTAAAGGAAAATAGAAGTAAGATGGATAAAAAGGCTGAAAAGTGTATCTTTATTGGTTATAAAGATGGTGTGAAAGGTTATAAGCTTTGGAAGCCAGGAACCAAGAAAACTGTTTACAGTCGAGATGTTGTTTTCAGAGAAGTAAAAGATGTGTCCAAAAAGGAATTCCTACCAACGTAAGACGAACTTGAGAAAATAGATCTTGAGTTGGACGATGAAAAATATGAATCATATGAAGAAGAGGAAGCGAAAGAAGAAGAAGAAGAACCTCATACCCCAGTATTGAGCAGATCAGTGAGAGATAGAAGGAAACCAAAAAGGTATAGTCCACTTGATTTTTGTTCTAATTTTTCTTTATCCATTACTGATGATGATCCCAGAACTGGCAGGGAAGTAGTGAAGTCAGAGGATAGTAAACTCTGGAAGAAGGCCATGGTTGAAGAAATGGATGCCTTGGACAAGAATGAGGCATGGGATATAGTTGAGTTGCCAGCTGGAAGAAAATTAGTTGGTAGCAAATGGTTGTTCAAGAAGAAGTTTAATGAAAAAGGTAAAGTGGAGAAATACAAAGCTTGGTTAGTAGCAAAAGGTTATTCGCAAGTAGAGAGAATTGACTTTGGTGAGATTTTTTCTCCTATTGCTAAGTTAACTTCTATTAGATTTATTTTATCTATTGTTGTTTCTTTTGATCTTGAAGTGGAACATATGGATGTGAAGACAACATTCCTACATGGGGATCTGGAAGAAGAAGTCTACATGAAGTAGCCAGAAGGCTTTGCAGTGAAGGGAAAGAAAGAGTTGGTCTGTAAGATAAAGAAGTCACTATATGGTCTAAAGCAATTACCTAGGATGTGGTACCAAAATTTTGACACATACATCCTTGGATTGGGATTTGTAAGAAGCAAGGTTGATCACTGTGTATATTCCAAGAAGGTTGATAATCACTTCATTTATGTAGTGTTGTGTGTTGATGACATGTTGTTGGTAGGGAATAACATGGATGTTATCAAGGAGATGAAATCGCAGCTATCCTCCAAATTTGACATGAAGGATCTCGATGCTGCTAACTTCATTCTGGGAATGGAGATTAAAAGAGATCGTGAAAACAGGACACTCTAGTTAAATCATAGAAAATATGTTGAGACAAGAATGCAGAGGTTTAAAATGCATGGAAGTAAACTGGTCAAGGTTCCTATTCCTATAGGTGTAAATTTATCTGTAGATTAGTGTCCCAAGACACAAGAAGAAGAAGAGGACATGTCCCATGTTTTGTATGCCAGTGTCGTTGGCAGTTTGATGTATGAAATGGTCTATACTAGATTGTACATTGCACATGCAATGGGAGTTTTGAGCAGGTATATGTCAAAACTAGGGAAGGAGCATTGGGCAACAGTAAATAGGGTCTTTAGGTATCTTCATGGCACCACTAGTTATGGATTGTGCTACCAAGGAAGACCAGGATTGGACAAAGTGGTGGACATACATGGCTTTGCTGATGCAGACTGGGCCGGAGATCTAGATTGCAAAAGATCTACAAGTGGGTATGTGTTTAACCTATTTGGGGGAGCAATCAGTTGGATGAGAAAAAGAGAGGTTGTAGTGGCACTCTCAACTACAGAAGCTGAATACATGGTAGCCACTCATGCAAGCAAGGAAGCAGTATGGTTACAAAGATTGCGTTTAGGTATTGGGTTGGTACAAAAAGCAGTGATATTAGATTTTGACATTTAGAGTGCAATATTCTTGGCAAAGAACCCGACTTATCATTCAAAGACAAAGCATTGTGATGTTCAGTATCACTTTGTGAGAGACATGGTTGAGGAAAAGAAGGTGTTGCTAGAAAAGGTTGACACTTTGAAGAATGTTGCAGATTCATTGACAAAGTTAGTGAGCACAAAAAATTTCTCCTGGTGTAGACTAACAATGGGCATTGTTGCCCTGGATTGTTGACTATATAATCCCTTGGACCCATGGATGCAAAGAAAACAACAAGTGGGAGAATGTTGGGTATGTGTTATATTATTTGCATGTGTGTATGTGGGTGTGTTAGATATGACAATTGTGTATGATGATTCCTCATAGTAGTGCTATGTTTGTGCCATGTTCACTTGGCGCTTTCCTAGGGGGGTCCCAGGGGGGAAGGTATGCCCCCCCCTGGTTAAGCATAGCATTCGGGGCAATGCCCCAAAATGTTTTTTGGGCAGTTTTTGCTATTTTTAGCGGTTTACTAAAAATAATCCTGGTTTTAGGGATTAGGGTTTTGGTATCAATGGAATACCTAAAAACATTGTATATATTGTATAGTGTGAAATTCTATATATAATGAATATAAGAAAGGTTTTCCCGGTTGAGGGTTTCCGGTATAAATCTCTGTGTACTATGTGAATGAGCCATTGATTAAATTATGTTTTGCTTAAGAATATATATGCATTGCTTTACTTCACAAGTTTAAAACTTATATATAGGTCCTCAAAGAGGGGAAACATTGATAGTAGGGTGTCCAATGGGGATAACAATAGTAGCAGTAGTAGTATTCATAGGGGTACATAAGATGAATTCCAAACCCCTTGGTTATTTCATAGTGTCGCAACCTCGAAGGAAGATGAGGCACAAAATCAAGGTGCAAGAGAAGGAGAAGAAGATGGAGGATCCCCTCATGGTGGGAGAGAAGAATTGGCGATAGTGGATGGGATTGCATATATGTAGGTAGGAAATTATTTAGATCACTTCACAAGATATGTTAGAAGAATATGGAGTTATCCCCTCTTTGAACCACCCCTCTTGTGCATATGTAATCAAGAAGAAGAGACAATAGATACCAAGGTGATCAGAGTAGGAGAAAGATTAGAAGGAGAAAAAATAAAAGCAATGAGGGAAGAAGAAGGTGAAGTCAATACTAATTCACCAAGAAGAGTATCAATATTAAGAATTCTGATACCCAACAATCATATTGGAGGAATTAGTTCAAGATTGAGGATGCTGAATCAGGATAGTACCATCAGGTTACCCGTTTTCTATGGAATGGGTAGAGATGATGCACAACAAAATTGGTTCATGTGAAAATATATATGTTATATGAAGAGGGTCACATATGAGGCATCGAATATTGCACAGATGGAGACCAGATTTAGGGACAGAGCTCTGACGTGGTGCTGGAAAGTTGGTTGTCATTGAAGTCAACCCTAGAAGAAGTATAGAATCCTGTAGAAGTGATGGGTGTATTTGAAGAAATATCCAAAGTGATCCCCTTCTGACATATATCTAAGCATGGCCCTCACGGGAGGACACTTTGAAGAGGTCTACAAGAATCCCAAAGTTGATTGAGAAAAGAAACATGAAGGACATTGAAAATACATCCAAAACTCTCATAGATGGTGTTGTAACATCGTCCAAATTTTATATATTTGGAAATTTCCATGATTTATAAGTTAGGGTTGATAAAAAAATTAGTCTTGCAAAAACAAAATAGAATTTTTTTTTTTTATAAAATAATAAAAATAAAATGAAAATTAGTTTAATTTCGAATAAATACAATGAAATCTCTTTCATAAGATTTTTACCTTTATTCAACTCTCTTTTGACATGGCTCCTATATGTGAATTTCATCCCCATGGGTATGCTATTAGCCTAACCATGCCCGACCCCCTACAAATCAACATGGGGCCAACATGTGTCTAGCATGACATCAACCAACAAAAAAGGTAAAGGATTTAAAATTATTATTTTAAAATTGATATTTTGTCAACAATAAAATGACATGTATACATTTCAAAGGTAAAAGGGGAAAAATATCAAAATTTTGGTTTATTTTGAGTTTGTAAAGAGTTAGAGCACTCGATTGAGAGTTCCTGCAAAATTCACCATCATCGCTCTAGTCTAATACCTGTACCAAATAACATCTTCCATTGGTAAACCTAAATCTTGTTTATCCTTTATATTGTCATTTCTAAAATGCAATCCTATCAACCTACAGAAAGTAAGAAAGATATAAAAGTCATAGAGGAATATCTTGTAGGAAAAGATAAGGATGTTTTTTATCCTATCTTATCTTTTGATCTCTTTGAGTTATACTAGTCGAAAAACCAGGGTTTTAGGGATCTAGATGACCATTATTATGCATGGGAGTTCAACCTCGCCAAATGTTTAGTACCCCAGGTAACCCACTTTTATGAGTTTGTAGTTTGGTGCATTGCAAATTACTTCCCATCCAAGAGAGTCATAATTTGCACAACTGGTTATATTCTCATTGAACTAAACAAGATGATGACATGGTCAATGAATCTCGATATCCAACCACTAAATGAATTAGTAGTAGCCAAATGTTTCAGAGAATTCAAATCAAGAGAAAGGGTTACCTTGTTACAGTCATATCTTCGTACAAATGTCGATGTTTCGAGTGATAATGTTGTCATTCAATCAAATCTCTTTCCTGAGACTTCTCGAAAAATTATTTCTATGATTTCTATGATATTAGGGAAAAATATGATTTAACAGTTGATGAGTTTGTGTTGGGGATTATGGTTTCAATATTCCCAATTAAAACCAAACCCATCAATAAATTTAATTATGCCCAATTCTTAGTAGATCAAATCCACTACCAAATTTCTGAATTTGAATCTCTTATAAGCTTCAGATACCAGTCTTACCTAGTTCACCTTTTTTTGTTTACACAAGCCTTTCATGTTATGCATCTAGGGATAAAGGTTGAATATAATCTTGGTAACCCAACTTCAATTACTCACTAGAATTCTGTGATTAAGAAGAAACGTTTGAATGTTGAATTTCCACAGTATGTTGATAAGTTTATGTATAAAGCCTACCAAATCATACATAATGAAGTTCCTCCTAGAATCATTCCTGAGTGCAAATTTTTTTACAATCAAGCCCAGAAAAAAGAGTGGGAGACTGGTATATATTTGAACATCATACTAAAATAATAATTTATGGCTATCAACTCTCTCCATTCCTCTTACCTTTTTTCTTTACTCCAAGAATTGTTTCTCTTGAATATGTTAAGCAAA
>JZKD02S1917458.1:143679-158186 GCA_000966675.3 Picea glauca
AAGGAGGTTGCCCCCTCGAAGAGGCTTATTATCTGATATTATCTCTTTTTCAAGGCGTTGAGTACTTTTCCTGAGGTTTTTATATGCTATATTGATGTTTGGTTCTTAACAACATTACTTAAGAAGGAAACTTCTTAAGAGTGCATCCCTAACTAGGGAGCCTAATCTACTTATACTATGAAATTTATCCATAACATCTAATGATAGTAAATCTCTTAAGCAAGTTAGGTTGGATCTGTTCTTATGGAAAAAATATAAAAACCTCCCTGTTTTCACTGTTGAATGATACCCTTTTCAATAAGTCATCATAAGAAAGGGAATTTCAATTTTTAGGCATGTGATCATATGCTAGGTGATAAATGTACTTTTGGAATTTGATTTGGTTTCTTTTCTCTTATCATTTTTCTTCTATTATGATACAAGGTGTTGAATCTTCTTGCATAAGGATATGCAACATCCTTGGCATGGGGGAGGGTCAAAGAGCTCTTCCAAAACTCTTTTTCAGACTCACGTCTCATCTTCAGAAACTAGAATGTTCACCCTACAACCCTACAAAACCAGACACAAAAGAATACAAGAACATAATAAAGAAGTTTCATGAAGTACATGAAATTCCAATACCATCTTCCAGAAAATTCCATCCTAAAAAAATGAACTCTAACAATTTGCAAGCTTCAAATACAAGGCAGTCGCATATGCTATGGGTATTGATTATACAATGGTAAAAGAAAAGGCAACATGGTATTATATATTTTCCTTTGCTTATAAAACTACAATAGGTATGAAAATGTATACTAGATCTTATGACCTTAGTGTTAAAACCATGCACCTAACTTTCACTTCCCTCATACCCATATGCTTAACCTTAATCAATCCTCTCATCACATAAGTGCTTGAAAATGATTGAAGGCAAAATCACATCAAAACTGTGAATATGGAGCATGTCTAGTAATGATGAGCCACAAACATGCTCTATCCTTAAGCAATCACGAATCTATCTCATGTCATGAGCCACGATCCAACATCAAATTCACTGCTCAGAAGTCCAATCACCTATCCCAAACAACAATTATGCTCTAACACTCAATGTCTCGTCCCCATCATTGCATTAACGGGCATAAATGAAATGGATTATCTGGGTGGTGAAGCCATGTAGATGAGCCTCATCTTGTCTTAAATTTTCCCTTGCGGCATCCTTACTTAAACTTACCGTTCGAATTATCAACACCCTCACCATATTTTCACGTCGTTACCAACCTTTCTCTAGTTCCGAGCCTACTCCTCTCTGTGATATCCGATACCAAAACCTTACCCTCATAGATGACCAAACCCTTGCACCACAACCCTATTCTCACACATAGTTCATAAATATGGTTGTGAGTAGACACGAACCGGTCTTCTAGATTTATAGGGAGACCGAGGAGTTCCATCTATGTAGAGATAAGTATGCTAGAGAGGGATGGATGCCATTTTTGGAGAAATTCATAGGTTTTCATGAGAAGGTATCTCAAGCATTTATTTAGGGTTATGATGGAGAGATTGTGCACATATGCAATCTGTAGCTAACAATCAATGAAACAACCTTAAGGGAAGCCACGTGATTACCTAACAGAGGAGCCAAGTATTTCAAAAGGGTAGGAATCAACAAGGAAATGTGACAACGATTTCTAAAGGAAGACCATCAACACCCTGATTGGAAAAAGGGGATTCCTAGGAACTATATCAAGGAAGAGTATCATCCAATGCTTGCTAGTGTTCAACGATTCCTCACTTGTGAGGGTAGGTATGTTGTAACCTTCCTATATCATCCTAGGCTTCTGTTACACTTTGAAGGAGGTCCTAAAATTGATTTCCCATATTTTTTATGGATGAGTCTGAACAAGATGGTAAAAAGTGTCAAATCCCTATCCAAAAATGAGAAGACTAGCATTTATCATAAAGGTCTTATTAATATGTTAGTTATACATGAAATTAGGAAGCAAGGGATTAGATGGAAAATCCTCATCACTCAACACCTTCCCATAGAAAACAAACTTGTTGAGGGAGCCCAGCCTGCTTCAGAGAAAGATAAGGAACCTCATGAGAAAAAGGGCAAGAAAGATAAGGTAACTCCATCATCCTCCAGAACAGTGAGTGAAAAAGATAAATATAGTAAACAAGCAGGGCCCTCTTCCATAGTTGATAAGATTTTTAAAAGTCAAGAATGAAAAGGTAAATCCAAATTAGTAGAGGAGACTTCAACAGTAGCACTTGAGGAGAAGGGTCATAAGACAAAAGCTGTGAGGAAAGAGAAGAATAGCTCAGAAAATAAAGATGAATATTCTATAGAACAATCCCCTATAACCATTCCACAAATAGAAAATAAGAAAAGGAAGCTTGTGAGTACCTATGATCCATTAACCCTTTGTAAAAGAACCACAAGGAGCATGGAAAAGAAAGGAAAATTAGTTGTCAATCCTCATACACATGAAGACCTAATAGATCTTACCTCCCCTTCTAAATACCTATCAGTCCAGGATGACATCCCTTGCTTGACTGAGGAACAAGTTATTATTACTTTATGTAGGATGAGGGAGGAAGTGGAGGAAAGAGAATACATCCAGCCAGAAACAATGGGGTCAACAAGGACCTTAACAAAATAATAGACGAAGAAAAATATTGGGGAGCTACA
Organism: Picea glauca; assembly: GCA_000966675.3. Taxonomy (NCBI): domain Eukaryota; kingdom Viridiplantae; phylum Streptophyta; class Pinopsida; order Pinales; family Pinaceae; genus Picea; species Picea glauca. Next base: position 146,351 of record JZKD02S1917458.1, read on the forward strand.
AAAGAAAAACTAGGAACTCAAACAAGAAGTGAAGGAATACTAACTACTGGACAGGTATATCAAAAAGGAAAATGAGCAACTGAAGGAAACCATCCAACAACTTCAATATGACCATGAAAAGACTTCTAATAATATCAAGAAGGTATTAAGACTCTTACAATACATTAGGGTCATAAAAAGGGAGCTGAAAGCAGAAGCCTCAGCCATCAACATCATTGATCCACAAAAGTAAAGAATGGATTCTCAAATTTTGAGAAATTTTCAGTTTGTTCCATTTGCCTAAGGACATGTAATGATTTTGGCATGGGGGAATGTTGAGCCTCTAAATTGACATCCCCACTACCCTATTATACACCTCATTTATACCTTTTTGGCCTACCTAAGCTTGGATAAATGACAAAGAACACTACCATTAGCCATTGATGAGATCACAAGGTATATTATAATTGAATTCATGCATTTTGTGGTTTATTGAGATACAGGACTAAATGTTTCATATAATAATGTTTTAAAAATTGCCACATGTAACCTTTGACCTCTATATGAGTCCAACATTTCTGTATCAGATCAGCCAACTGGTACTTATGCGCCAGATTGCCACTATCTGAATTCGGTACCAAGTGCACCTTCCATTCAGATTTGGTACCGAAGCATTCATTGTCGCGATCCAGCACCAATGGCCATAGATTGTTCTAGTCTGGTACTAACCACTTGCGTGCTATTCGGATTTGGTACCATTTACCAAATCTGACCTGTCACAATCCAGTACCAATATAGGAAGCAAAATATACCAAGTTTAGCTCCAGATCGTGCCCAAGATAATTGTTGGATGTTTGTTGAATCATCAAATCTCTAGCAAGGCTATGTTAAGCTAGTTTGTTTATTGCTTCATCCTCATACACTTTGTGTCATGAGGATGAAGCTTAAAATATGTAACCGAATATATAAATTTGACAATTGACTGATCTGCAAAAGATTACACCTCCTTGTGTTTCACGATTAAGGCTGTTTAAATATTCATGGAAAGGATGATGGAGGTAGTAGAGAGTTAGCATAACACAACATGTGAAGCAGCGTTACATATTGTAGAACATATTTTGAGTTGAAGTTTAATAGAAGGATGTCATTTATCTCCATGTCTTGATCATTATGAATGAATGTGAGTTGAGTTGTTAGCATAGTTTAATTATATGTTTTGAAGTTTGAGTAAGAGTAATGTGTGGATTTAAAGAAAGCTTACTGTAGACTCTAGCCTCTGACCTATTGAAGAGGCAAGGGCCCACCGCCCAACAAACGTCAGCATCCTTACATATTAGTGTTAATAGTTGATTTCAATAGTATAAATGTTAGACTAGTTGAAGCTTTGATCCTTTCAGATGATAGAAGTATAGTTTAGTTTAGGGTTTTGATTATATGATTGCTTAGATATCTTTACTTACTCTGTTTTTCATATGCTCTGTTTATGTTTTTATGGATTTGATTTTGTTTCATGGACATGAATGTTGGTAGCAGTAGTCAGACATATTTGAAGGAGAACTAGTGAAGTTCACAACAACACATTGTGAACCACAACATACTCAGTATATTGACTATTGAACTACCCATGCTATGTCTTGATGATTGATGTGTGATTTCCCTTTAAGAAGTGTGATTTCATAGTTAACTTTATGGGTCATATAACAAAATTGATCTGTCAAAGAACTACATCTCATACTTGCATGTGCCATAATGGAGTAGATAACCTCTCTGTGAAAGACAACCAAAGTGTGTTTTGGTTTGCTAGTTTGATTTGTTTCGAGCATGCATAATCTAGAATAGTTCTATACTCATGACCTTATAATTACCTTTCTTACTGGTGTCTTGCAACTCTGTTGATTAGAATCCCGGATTGATAATTAATGAGCGCATTATATTAATCATATAAGTATCACAACAAGGATAAAATAACCATTTTTGGTTTCAACCTAACTCATATAAATGTTCACGAGAACTCAATGTAAAGGCAGATTTTTGGCATGATCTTAAGCTTTAATAAAAATTCTGCAAGTTTTAAAGATTCAAAATTTTATGTTTTAGAACATGTGATCTCTCTCCTTGTTTTATTTTCATGCTCTTAAATTCTTATTAAATGTATCTCCTACCATGAATGTGATGACTTAGTACAAAAACTACCATCGTGACGCTACAAAGGCATTATTAAAAGTTACATATTTCTTCAAATATACTGTGAGTATAAAGAAGTCCCATGTTTACATTTTGTTATTCATTTTGAATAAAAAATAAGTATTCCTTTTGTTCAAACTATATTTTTGTTTAAGATACATAATCAACATCATTTATTCTTGTTGAAAGTTAAGTAATATTTATCAGAGGATACATTATTTTAATTTTCAGTTTGTTTTCTCTAAATTCTACTCTCATCTTCTAAATTTTTAATTGTCTGAAATATAGAATGATTTTCCTTCTAATATTAAATATTTAAATATTCAAAGAATAAATATGCATGCCTAAATTAGCAAATAAAATACTTTGTTTTAGGACATATCTACTAAAAAAACATCAATCAATATAATGGATGGCTTGGCATAGTTTCCTAGATAGAAACATCTTAAGGGTTACAACATACTTTTGGTGTCGTTGTTGGGGATCAAATTAAAGAAATATATTTTTTCCCTAGGAAAGATGAAAGAAAAAACCTACTCATTGTTGGTGAACAAAGAGATAGGAAGTCAAAAATCCTTCACCTAGCCACTCCGCATTTTCAATCTTGGCATCAAGAAAGAAAAGCACTAGGGCTCACCTAGATCTTAAGAAAACAATGCCAGTAGTTAATCCTGAAAAATTATTGTCAAATAAAAATTCTAAATGTACACCCACAAATCCTCCTACGATATATTCCACCTATAAACCTTCATAGTTCACTATTCCTAAATCAAAAGGAAAGTATCTTATTGATCCAAAGGATTCCATAAGAAAAAATTCCATAATCCCTTCAAACCCTTCTAAACCATATTTTCTTTGATCTCCCAAAGAACCTCTTCCAAGTTCCCCAATACCACCCTTGACAGTCTCTACAACAAACTCCATCCAAAATTTCCTTGAAATTTATATTGAATTTTCTCTTAAAGACTCTACTATAGTTTCTCAAATACATTCCACTGAATATTCTCCACATATTTCTCCAAAAGAATCACTTGAGATTTTTCCAAATATTTCCCCAAAGGACTTTCATAAAGTTTTCTTGTTTGTTCTACATCCCCAAATTTTTCCTTTTTATGTCTGAAAATGGAGGTTTTAGAGATCCCTCAAACATGTTTTTCAGAAATCCCTCTTGAAGAAGAATATATTCTCAAGACTTATATCAACCCCCTTTCTCTTGTAAATTATGAGCTAATACTTGAGTACCTAATTATGGTTTGTAAAATACATCATAAATAATAACAAAAGAAAAAACCAAGATCAACAACATCAACAACAACAACCACCTCCTCATTCACCAAGAATTTTTAATAAAGTTGTTGCTAGATATGCTCCTTTGAATCTTCCAACAAATCTCCATGATTTTCCTGATAATTATCTGAAGCTACTGCCTAGATTTAATGGGGGGGGATGAAGCGACAATTGTCGAACATTTAACACCATTTGATTATTTCACTAATAATTAAGGTATAAAACATGAGGATGCATACATGATGATCTTTTTTCAGACATTTGAGGGTGAAGTGAAGACATGGTTTAAGGGGTTTCCCCTAATTACATCATTTCTTGGGATGCACTTATAGAATCTCCCTTCCTTAGACAATGGGGTGAAAAGAAAGATCATTTATATTTTTTAACCAAGTTTGGGAATCTTAAAAAGAAACAAGGTGAATATATCTCAGATTTCATCAGGAGATTTAATAAACTTTACAATAAAATCCCTTTAGATATCAAACCATCACAACCAGCAACAAAAGTTACTTTTGATGGCTCTTTTGATCCCAATTTCTCCTTATTTCTAAGAAAAGGATATCCATTGCCTTAACTAGTATGCAATATGATGCAGTAGAAACCAGATCCAATATGATTGCATCAGGGAAATCTAGAGTTGGAAATGAATTAGGAGAAAGAGAAAAAAGAACACAAGATGAACAAGTTGGTACATCTGCTACTAACAAAAATCAAGAGGATGAAATTGAAGAAATGTCCAAAATTATTAAGGATATATCAAATAAACAGGTTATGATGGAAATAGAGAGAATATGGCCTGACACTAGAAACCAAAATCAGTTTAGGAGGCCTTTTAAACCTCCCCACATTTTGTAGAGAGAAATGAGAAATCAATATCAACCTATACAAGAACCTATAAAAAAATGAAAATTCCATTGATAACTTTGAAGAAGATCAAATCAAGGATATTGATGAGGAGATTAAAAAGGTGGAAGGTGATCTTTCTAAAGTATATGTGTCTCTCGATGACTATGAAAAATATGTAATCTTTAACTCATATTTCAATGAAGATGATAATAATAATCATTATGATTCATCATCATCTCAATATAGAGCCTTCTCGGATGCATTAAAAGTTGGATTACATACAAAATATGACTTTAGAACAAGAACTAATATAAATACAACCAAGGTTAGCTCATTATAATGTGATGCCGAGAGCGTCGTAGAGCTCTAAGGAAACCCTAGCCCCAATTCGGCGTAGACTACTGCAGACCAGGCACAGAACACCAACACGATGATTTTTTAGTGACCAGCGGAAGTCAACCGACTCCTACTGACATATCGAAATGGGCACAGAAGAGGGGGGGCAACCCCCCTCATATCGCAATATCACCGCCAACGACCGCTCCGGTACTATAGCGAAATGCCCCACATTCAAGCCGCCCTTGCAGGTACGTGAATAGCTTTTGGCTAGAGAACAAGGACTCATGAAGGAGATGGAAATGGAAGCGGGAACCTCCCATCCAAAGGCACCTCGAGGATGGGAGCCGAGTAAATGCATACCACAAATGGAGAAAACACCAAGATACCTCATTAGCTCAACCAGAGTAGGGGAACACACCCAATTTATGAGAGAGCATGCCCTCATTGGCAAGTTCCTAGGTCTCTGGCCAACAGAGAGGGATATCAACAAATGAATCAAGCATTGGTGGAACCCCAAGGGGGACAATGAGGTCCAACTCAGCTCCAAAGGCTTCTTCACAATCATTCTATACAATCCAGAGGATAGAGACATGATATTTGAAAACGTGCCATACGTCTACAACTCAGCAAGGCTATTATTATGCTTCTGGACTGAAATATTTATCCCAGACAAGGAAGACTTCACAATGCCCCCTATATGGATTCGCCTATATTCCTTACCACAAGAGTTCTGGCTGGAGGAGATTCTAATGGGCATAGGGAACACTCTAGGACAGTATGTCAAAGCTTAAGAGGCCACAAGACAACGAAAATATACTTCATACGCCAGGATCTGTGTCTACTTGAACATTTCCAATACACTCCCTGGAGCGGTGACTCTCGAATACCAGGATGAGGACTGGCAACAAAATCTGGATTATGAGCACATTCACTTTCTCTGCAGGAGATGTCATGAGCATGACCACCTCTTCATAGATTGCCCCCTGATCAAACCAACCACTAGAGAAAATGACACTACACAGAAAGATGGCTTCTTCACAGTTGCGAAAAAAAAGAGAAACCCACCAAGGAGGCAGATCCTAGACCCTAGACAAAAAATTACAACCAAAAAATCTTATGAGATTCTGAACCAGCTGCCAGAAGATGAGGAAATCTAAGACCCACACAAGGAATCGCAACAGGCTCAAGGAGACATTCCAAATCCTCCCCCCCCTCCCCAAAGTCGTGAAACCTACATAGAAGAAAGAGGAGATGGGGATGGGGATACCCCAATGCAGCTAGATGACAAAGATCTAGCAGGCATAGATCTAGAAAAGCTCGAGGAGGCCTTAAATCAAAACGACCTGAAGAACAACTACACAAGGTACATAAAGTATTTCTCAATTCCTCAGCAGGATCCATAGCATGCCTGGGTATATCCATGAACACGAGTTCAGGCTAAAAAAGAGTCCTCCGCGAGAATAAAAGATGAGGGCGAAAAATAGTGCAACAACTTATCAAGGGGGCAAGCAATCTCATGATAAATTCAGGTCAGATCCACAAGCTTTTGGAGGGATACCTCCACCCAATACCACCCTCTTAATGATGAAGATCATCACCTGGAACATTAGAGGACTCAATGGAATATCCAAACAAAGGATCCTCTGAGATTGTATCAAGGCAGAAAACCTATACATTCTAATGTTACAGGAAACCAAATGTGCGGGAACAGAAGCTGAAATCATCTTCCAGCATATCTGGCAAGAATGCAACTCCATATCAACAGACTCCATAGGAGCCTCAAGAGGCCTTGCTATCCTCTGGAACCCATCCAATATCACTATCAGCAAACCCTTTTCAACTGTAGGTACAATAACAGCTCACTTCAAGGTCATTGGCTCGAATCAGGAAGGAGCCATCACTAATGTCTATGGCCCCCACAACCAACAGGACAAAGACAAACTCATGGAGTGGCTCGAACTAATCAAGACTCTGGTGACAACTCAAAACTGGATCTTAGGAGGCGACTTCAATATGATCCTGTCGCTGGAGGAAAAAACAGGTGGCACCAAGAAAATTGAGCAAGACAACGGTAAGTTCAAAACTCTCATTGATCATCTAAAGTTAGTTGACATAGAAAATAGCAATGGAACCTTCACCTGGTCCAATCGTAGATCGGGCAATCAACACATTGCTTGTCGACTGGATCGCTTCCTGGTCACTGAGGAGCTAATGGAGACATGCTCTTATCTAGAAAGCCTTATTCTACAAAAATCTAGCTTAGACCACTGGCCTCTTGCTCTCAATCTAGACACAGGGGAGACACCCAAGTACAAGCCCTTTCGCTTCAAAAAATTCTAGCTCTCACACCCAGATTTTCAGCAGCTAGCCAAATCCTTGTGGGCACAGGCGAAAATAGACCACGACACCAGCATGTATAAATTCCAACAGCACCTCAAAAACTTTAAGCAGTTGCTGAAACAATGGAACAAGAACAACTTTGGAAACATACTTCAAAGCATATAGGACATAGAGAGTAAGTTGGCGGAGATACAAAAAACCTTCATTACAGGATCCATAACTGCAGAACTAATGAGAGAGGAGGCGAAGCTCCAAGAGCAATTAGAAGAGATAATAAATCAAGAGGAAGTTCTATGGAAACAAAAATCCAGAGTACAATGGCTCAAGGAAGGGGAAAAGAACACAAAATTCTTCCACAAATCTATGATGCACTGTCGCCACGTTAACAAAATCACCCACTTAGAGGATAGCCATGGAAACCCAGTCAGAGAACACTCTCAAATTGAGGCTGAGTTGATCAATTACTACCAAGACCTTCTAACAGAAACCAAGGAGGACAGAATGACAGCCATCCAAAGAGTCACCAGACACATACCCTCATTGGTAACCTTCGAGAAAAGCATTGCATTAACATGGCCCATCACCCAAGAGGAATTGGATCAAGCAGTAAAAAGCATGCCTCTGGGAAAGGCCCCTGGCTCGGATGGGTTCACCACTGATTTTTTCCACCACTGCTGGGACCTGGTCAGGAAAGAAGTATGGGAGGTAGTAGAGGAATTGAGAGCATCAGGCCTAGTCCTACCGGCTCTCAACGCCACCTTTCTCACCCTCATTCTAAAATAAGAATGAGTCACAAACCCTAGAAAGTTCAGAACCATCACCCTCTGCAATGTTATCTACAAAATCATAATGAAGGTCGTCGCCAATAGAATCAAACCCATTTTGACACATGTCATCTCCAAGGAACAAGAAGGGTATGTAGAAGGAAGACAAATCATGGATAGCGTCATCCTGGCTCACGAGGTCATCCACTCCCTCAAGACTTCAAGGACCCCAGGTATGCTAATCAAACTTTACCTTTCAAAATATTTTGACAAAGCCAGCTAGCAATACCTTCGATCTGTCTTAGAATCTTTTGGATTCGATCAGTGTTGGGTGAACTGGATCATAAATCTCACCTCCTCAACCTTCTTCTCCATCCTGGTGAATGGGGTTCTATCCAAACCTTTTTCACCTTCCAGGGGCATCAGGAAAAGGGACCCCCTCTCGCCCTTCTTGTTTGTACTTATGGCGGAAGGCCTGGGACAATATATCAAGGCAACAGTCACTGATGGCTCTCTCAAAGGCCTGCCCCTACACAACATTCAACCAATGCCCTCTCATAGTCAATTTGTTGATGACACCCTCCTTCTGAACTCCCCAATGGTCCAAGAAGCCAACTAGCTTAACTCCATCCTCTCTTACTTCACTAAATCCTCGGGCATGTCCCTCAACTTAGACAAATCCAAACTCTACTTTTTTAATACACTGGCTTTTGTTCAAATCCATATTTCCAGACTTCTAGGAATACCCAAGAGCTCCCTTCCACCCAAATATCTAGGAGTTCCCCTCATGGGTGTGGCTACCAGATCCATTTCTTGGGATAGCCTTATCCTTTCCATATCCAACAGGCTAAGCAATTGGACCTTCAGACCCCTCAACATTGCTTCTCAGCTGGTCCTCCTCAAGTCCGTCTTGCAATCCCTACCTACCTATCTCTTCATCGCCCTTGCTGCTCCTAAATAGGTTATCAGAGCCATCAGAAACATCCAGCGAAACTTCCTCTGGCATGGTCACCAACCTAACAAGAAATGGGCTCTAGTAAACTGGGATAGACTCTGTACGCCAAAAATCCAAGGAGGATCGGGACTCCAGGATCCAGGGAAACTCAATCAAGTAATGGGAGCCAAAATCTGGTGGCAATGGCTAAAAACCCCAACAGCTGCCTGGGCGCAAATGTGGAAACAAAAGTATGCCCTCCTTACACCATATAATCAGCTAATCAGACACAATAATCAAATTCAGGGTTCCAATATCTGGAACGCAGCCTGGAAAAATCACACGCTGGTCCAAAACAATGCCTTTTGGGAGGTCCGAAATGGAGAAAGCACCATGTTCTGGTGAGACTCATGGCAGCAATTCAAACCCCTGAATGAAATGGAGGAGTTATCCAGTCTCAAAAGATCTCTCAATTAGGATACCTCCCTCAGGGTAAAGGACCTTTGGAAACCTCAAGAACAACAACATCAATGGCGCCAATGGAAAGACTCTAATAAGGATCTCAGAGTCCCAGAAAATCTCAATCTGCAGAGCTGGCAACTTCAAGCTAACCGCCGGAAAATACCCAAAAGATAAGAATTGAACATCCTCAAATGGGGGTATTTCACAGCTGGCACTTTCTCAATAAAAGAATCTTACTTCCTACAGGGAAATCACCAAGACAAAAACAAAGAGCCCATATGGAGCAAAGTTTGGAACCCCACTCTCTGGCCTAAGGTTTCCACCTTCCTATGGTTGGCGGTGCACAATCGAGCCCTAACACGAGACAACCTCAGGAAAAGAGGCTTCGTTGGACCATCTCTCTGCGTTCTTTTCTACCAACAATAGGAAACCAAATAACATATCTTCAATGGCTACTACTTTAGCCAACAAATTTGGGACCAAGGAGTGCAAATAATGCGTAAATCCAACCAACATCGGAGCAACATCAATGACACAATTGAGAATTGAGACTCTATCACTTACAAAAATCCCCTTCTTAATCAAATCTACCAGCTTCTACCAGGATTCACTCTCTGGCAAATATGGAAGGAACGGAATAAGAGAATTTTCTACTCCCAAGCTTCCACGCCAGAAGCCACCTGGGAGAAAATCAGCTCACTAATTAAGGAAACTATCAAAAGTAAATCATGGATAGAAGAGGACCTTAACTGCAACCCAGAGGAATAGTGCATTCTTCAAAGCTGGTAGCCCATTCTAATCAATCAACCAGCACCAAGGACGCACAAGCACCAACAGACTAGTCCAACCACCTTGTCCCCCCGTCCAACAAATTTCATAAAAATAAATTTTGATGGGGCTTCCAAAGGCAACCTGGGACCAACATGATATGGAGAAGTACTCAGAAATTCAAATGGAAAGATTCTTTGTCTAGTTGCTATCTTCCTAGGGGAAACAACCAACAATGTGGTAGAGCTAACAGGACTATTGAGGGGTCTCCAAGCATCTATGGACAAAGATCACCACATGATTATCTTGGAGGGGGACTCACAAATTGTCATCAAGTTAATCACCAAGATTCTTCATGGAGGCCATCCTTCAAAAATATCACCAAGTTGGCGACTCTCCATATTGCTAGAGGACTTTACCCACCTCCTCCAACCCCATATTAGCATCATACCCTACCACGTGAAGCGAGATGCACACAGGACAACAACTTTCCTAGCAAATGAAGGATTCGAAATGGACACCAAACACTTCTCTTGGGAGGCCCATATCTCGAAAGACTCAAACATCTCCACTCAGTGACAAACCTTAGCCACCAGAGATATACAACCCTTAGATGTGGTGCAACGTCATGAACCGGATCCACGCGGGACAACGTCGAGATGCAGCATTAATACATCCACCGGAGACCATCCCCTCAATCATTAACTGAGTATGACTCTGCATATCCAAACCCAGGCGATGAGCCCCTTCGCGCAAGTGCTCAGTACAGTGCACCAGCGCATTCAGTAGCAATCCTTAATGGCTATGGTGGTCGCGGTTTCCCTCCTCTTTATCACCTACCTTGATAGAATGGAGCGACTTTCACCCATCGCAACGTCGAGTGCCATTCCACTTGAGCAGCAGTTTGGGGTCCCTTTGAATCTTTGGAGCAGAGCCTTCCACCCGCAAGGAACCCTGGTCATCTCTAGGGTCTCCACCATGCCCAGAGCACATGGTAAGCCACGCAGGGGTGTCGCTTGGTACATAGCCAAATCTCGGCGCCAGAGATAGAATAAATTTGAGCAAGCATTAGCCATGGCGTCCCTCCGAAGGAGTAAGAAAGCAAAAACGCCTCCAACGACATATGTGGAAGAGATTACCTTGGAAGACGCCATGCAAATATATCCCAATATCCCTCTGTTCACAGTCCTGGACAATTGGAATCCACCCACCGATTTTGGCTCAGATGACAAGCTTCCGCCTTCAGGAAAACTTCCACGTTCCAGAGCCAATAGCCCAGCGAAGAATTTCACCACCTGTTATGTAGAAGAAGAGACCTCGTCCTACACACAGGGAAGCAGAGACTCACCCCCCGGTGCACCTATGGAAGCGGCGACCCAGCTTTCCAACCGACCGAAACATGCAAGTGAGGGAGCAACATGGCCCATTCCCCCAGCCTCCGTCGATATCCACTGGCAAGACCAACAACTCTTCACTGACTCGGGGTACCTCACTCTCATCTTCAATATGAGGAGTCTATTGGACGACCAGGTCTTTCGCCTCGCCCAAATCGATCAACGACTCGACATGTTGTTTGTGGCTCACTCCAGAACTCTTCCTAAACGACAATGCCCAACGTGCGTGCATGATTATGCACTTCCAGCAGGATGGCAAAAGCACGGGGATGAGGACGAGCGCACCAGATAAGAGGTTCAATGATTTTCTTGATAATAATTTGTTTTTCTATTTTTGAACCAGGCTTTGGCCCAGTTAGATCTTAGTTATTTAGCAACCGTTTAAACTTAATGGGTGGCAGTCCTGGTTTCCTTCGGGCAGGACGGAACTCTAATAATTTTGTTTACTAGGAAACAAATGGAACAGGATGCCCAACTGTCTCGGTTTCCTGTTTAGGCAGGATAACTGGCCTCGTAAATAGTCATTGTAACTTGATAAT
>JZKD02S1917458.1:180910-191720 GCA_000966675.3 Picea glauca
GATTCAAAATGAAAATGTCTCCTTGGTATATATAGGAGACTAGGCGGTTTAATGGCCTAAAGCCGACATAAATAAAATAACATTACTAATCTAAATTACAACTAATGGCCTAAAGACGATATAAATAAAATAACATTACTAATCTAATATGCCCCAATTAAGTGGTAATGAGCCAATATTAGGGCTTAACACCTCTACTCCACATGCGAGTCTGGTCAGCAAGCTATCGTCAACCTACATCATCAAAAAATCATGTAAGATATAGTATCCATAATCATATCATCTAATCAAATGAAAAAATGTCATATATACAACAGTCAAACCGCCAATAGAGTCTGTTCAGCAAGCTATCATCAGCCTACATCATCAAAAAATCATGTCAGATATAGTATACATAATCATATCATCTAATCAGATGAAAAAATGTCATATATACAACAATCAAACCACCAATAGACCACTCCTTGAAACAATATGGAGTCCAAGGGGTTTCATCGATGCCTATGCATCCTCAAGGTCCAAAATCCTGCACACTCAGTAAAATGGAGTCAATAACACCTGTCTATGTCAGTGCAACAAAACATCATGTCATCAACCCATAATGCATCATAATCATAATCAAATGCTTAATAGTATAATAATTTGGATCACTTGCAAGAAAATGTCCTCAAAGAATAAGTTCGTTGAGGGTGCGCAAGAGTGGCATGTTACATACACCCCCTCTTGGTCTAAAATTCATCCCGAAGTTTCACAGCATAAGTGTCGAAATAATGTGTATCATAGTATCATAAGTCAATCTATCCAACAAAAATGGAAACTGTTGGCGCATATCTCATGCGTCCTCCAAGGTCTCTGAGTGCGGACTTTAGCTGTCCCACTGGACCTTGACCTCATCTACTATTCGAAGTCATAGTCATCGAATACGATGATCCAGGATGCAGATCATCTCATCTGTGAGCACACCCTCATCGGACACCCACAAGTTGCTCAAGTCAAAACATGCATAGGATCACTAATATAATGTCTCAAAATAGATACGTGAAAAACATCGTGCATACGCCTCAAAGAATCAGGTAAGGCTAGTCGATAGGCCATGCACCCCTTTCTTTCCATGATATTGAAAGGTCCCATGAACCTAGGTGAGAGTTTATCTCCCTTCCCAAACTTTATCGAACTCTTATGCAGTTTTACCTGCAAGAGGACTCAATCGCCAACTTCGTAACTACGGTCAACATGGTGTGCATCGACATGACTCTTCTGTCAATCCTACGCTTCTCTAATCCTTTGTATTATTGTTCGCATTTGATCTTCCATTTCTTGGATTGCTTCTGGTCACACCAGGACCCTATCCTCAAGTCGATCCCAACTCCAAGGCGTCCGACACGGCCACCCATAAAGAAACTCGAAAGGCGCCATATTAATGGTGCTTTGGTAACTGTTGTTATAAGAGAATTCCACCAGTAGAAGGAATTCTTCCCAACTCTTTTTTTTTTCCATCACATACATGTGCAACATGTCCTCTAAGGTCTGGTTCGTTCGTTCAGTTTTCCCGTCAATCTCCGAGTGATACACAGTACTAAAGTTAAGTTGGGTTCCCAAGGCCTCTTGGAAACTAGTCCTAAATCGTCTAGTAAACACTGATACTCGATCAGATATAATCCTCTTAGGCATGCCATGCAGCCTCACAATATCACTGATGAAGACTCTAGCTATGTCAGATGCCTGATATGTCATACGCATAGAAATAAAATGAGCACTCTTTGTCAGAGTGTTGACTACTACGAAAATTGAGTCATGTCTCCTTGTTGTTAGTGGCAACCCAACAATAAAATCCATTGAAATAACCTCCCATTTCGATTCCAAAATAGTGTGTGGCTGTAGTAATCCTACTGGATGTCTATGTTCAGCCTTTACCTGCTGACATTCTAGAGATCGGGCCATATAGTTGACTATGTATGCCTTCATTCCTTTCCAGTAGAATAAGGGTTTAAGGTCCACCCTCATCTTCGTGACTCCCGGGTGAGCCATGTATACTTCTCTATGAGCCTCATTTAGGATCAAGCTCCTCAACTCATCGTTCAGTGGTACATAAATTAAATTTTTCAACCTCAAGAATCCATCATCGTCAAACATAAATCCTTCAAATCTTGGTACCATCATGGTGTTTTGTTCGATAAAATCCTCAACCTCTTTGTACCAGTCATCATCACGTTGTAAAGTTAGAATCTTTTCATGTAGATTTGTTTGAAGAGGCAACACCGAAAAGATGTGTGGTCTTTGACTCAATGCATCTGCCACTCGGTTCACAGTTCCTTTTATGTAAGAAATCTCGAAATCGTACTCACTAAGAAGTTTCGACCAACGTTGTTGTCACGCATTCAGGTCACTTTGTGTAAATATGTGATGTAGTCCACAGTGGTCTGTCTTTAGTTCAAATTTTCATCCAACTAGGTAGTGTCTTGAAACCTTCAAGGCATAAACAATGGCTAACAACTCCAAGTCGTGTGTCGCATAGTTCTCCTCATGCTTTCTCAGTTTCCTCAAGATGTAAATGATCACTCGACCGTCTTGCATCAAGACTCCGCTTAAGCCTTCCTTGGATGCATGAGTGCATACCAAGAAGTATGTGTACATGTCAGGAACCTTTAGTATCAGTGTTGTTGTCAACATCTCTTTGAGCCTCTGAAAAGCTTCCGTGCATTTCTCGGTCCAAACAAACTTCTTGTTCTTCTTCTACAACTCCATGATTGGATTTGATATCTTCAAAAATCCCTCGATGAACCATTGATAGTATCCTACTAAATCCATGAAGCTACGTACTTATGGGACATTCTTCGGCACAAACCATTCCTTAATAGCCTCGACCTTTGTTGGATCCACAACGATATTTTCGTCGGAGATGATATGCCCTAAGTAGTGAATCCTATATTGATAAAACAAGCATTTGGAAAACTTCCCAAATAATTTGTGCTCTCACAGACACCGTAGTACCAAGCGCAAGTGCTCATCATGATCCTCCATCATCCAAGAGTAAATCAAAATGTCATCTATGAATACTTGGATGAACTTGTCAAAGTACTCACGGAACACCCCATTCATCAAACTCATAAATACCCCTGGGGAATTTGTCAGTCCAAATGGTAAAATAGTAAACTTGTAATGCCCAAAACACATCTTAAAGGTGGTCTTAGGGATGTCATCCTCCTTGATCCATAACTGGTGATACCCTGATCTCAAATTGATCATTGAAAACACTGTCGCACCCTTCATGTGATCGAATATATCAACAATAATTTGCAATGGATATTGATTCTTGATTGTTGCCTTATTCAATTGATGGTATTCAATGCATAGTCTCCATGACCCATCCTTCCTTCATATGAAAATGATAGGTGCACCTCACAGTGACACACTCAGATGTATAAGTCCCAGGTCCAACAACTCCTTCAGTTGCATTCTCAACTCCTATAACTCCTAGGTTGACATACAATAAGGTGTTCTCACTATTGGTTCAGTACCTGGTTTTATGTCTAAGGTAAACTCCAAATCCCTCTCCGGTGGAATCCCAAGTAACTCCTCCAGAAAGATGTCCACAAACTCTCTCACCATAGGAAGGTATTCTAGACCTTTTGCTACTCCCTTATCGTTTAACACAAGGATCACATAAAGATTACATCCCTTGTGCATTCTCTTCGGTAACTGCAAGGAAGAGATGAACCTCGGGGAAAATCCCTAGTTCCGTCCTACAATCACGCGTTTGTGTCCCTCATCCTTGACCCAAACTCAGCAATTTCATCTTACAGTTGAGTATCGTCTCATGCGATTCCAGCCAGACCATACTGATTACAATGCCATAAGATCCTAAGATCGTGATGTACAAGTTGGCCGTGGTGACAAACTCTCCCAGGTTAAGGGTACATCCCGTCACCTTTCCTCCAACCTTCTTTTTGGCTCCTAAAGCCATCTCTACGAAGATAAACTCATTACGTTCAACTACCTTTACCTTAATCCTTTTTTTTTTAGCATTGCACCAGAAATGGAACTCACAGTAGCACCGATATCTATCAAAATACTAAATTTCTAGTCAGCTAACATCTCGTGCACAGTCGACTGGTGCTCTACTTGGCGGTTATTCACCACTACATGAATCCTATGGGCCTTGCCCAAATCTCCCACGGTAGTGGGTCCGGTTGATCTGGATGCTCTAGTCCTCTCCATAGCGAAGTCGCGCTGGTAGAGTGGCTCCCCACAAGTCCAACACCCCTTCTTCAGTTCAGTAATCTCGGTACCCAAAGTAGAAGCTGAATTCCAACAATAAGGCCCAACTCAAACTTCTTGACCCTAAGTTTTTGGGTAATTTGATGTAGAGCATACCGAAGGAGCTCCAAAACGGACCTCGTACTCGGGCACCATGCAATTTCCTTGTCACAAGGAAACAAACTCATTGATATGATGCTCAATGAATTTCTCAGAAAGATACCTCAATCGGAACCGTTCCTCGAATAGTTCCTGTGTCATGTCTTCGATGGTCATGTTAAAAAACAATAGGAGCGTCTTCCACCAAGAAGAGCGCTCCCCTTTAGTTGAAGACCGCCATGCGGACCTTCATGTTGGAGGTCATAATCATGAAGTGTGAAGAAAAATGTCTTTCTCTACAACCATGCCTCAATGACACAACTGTCCGTGACACTCGTGGAATCGAGAACTCAACTCTCACGAGTTCTCGGTGGATGCTAATGGTACTAGCTAGGGCACACTGTGGACCCTCAGGGGTATAGGTGCCCTGGCCTTATCTCAGTACCGATGGTGAATGAAGGCCCTTGACATTACCTAGGGCTTTGTCATACCATCATCATCCCTTACTATAAGCGAATCCATCCCAAGGACTTGTTCTTCACCTTGGGGGTTCAACTCCAAGGGTGTGGGAAATGCTGGAGGCATTGCACCCCCTTCCATGGAACCATGTTGTGAACCTCTAAGGCATCCTCTAAATGCGATCACCATATGAACACATTAAGTTTTTTAATTAATGCAATGGTTAATACTCATGGGTTTACTGTCGTGACAATCTTGGTGATCCACAGTCGCAGGGTTGAACCCACTCTGATACCATATGTAATGACCCCATCGTTGCGACTACAAGTGAAGAAGAAGTGCAATTTTTTTTTTTTAAGGGGGAAAGAAGGCAACGACGACAACAGTTTAACCATACCACTGATGACGAAAACAAGCACGCAGTCCAGACAACACGCAACTATGACTCCATGCACTGGCACAAGGGAAACTGGGAGAAACATGCGTAGAACAAAAAGGAGGAATGACTACCCGCCCGACACAAACATGACATGCCTAAAAGCTAAGGGACAACATCCCCCTCCTGACACGACACCCTTAATGAAAAAGGCTAGAAACTCAAGGCGTGCGAACCAAACGCATGAAGGCATTCCACCCAACATCGAACAACTACAACGAACAACACCCACAATGGATAGTACAGACCCCAACCCAGTTATCCCTTACCTCTATCCCGTAGGGCGCACAATGATCCCCTCATCAAGAATCATGTCATTGCCAGGTGATGGGCATGAATACAACCGTGGTGAAACAACGTAACTTGACCCTCAACACCAACTAAGATCAACGCGCTAGGATATCAAGGACTAGCTAAGCACCTGATGACTAGCCATAGCACCCAACGACAAGTCTGTCGGACGACTAGGACACTCAAGCAACACTACAATTTCCTTGTGCAAGACAATCAAATTACGCACCTCGAATACAATTATTAAGGTACATGACTTTATAAAGAAAAATTAGCAATAAAGGATAGTGGAAATATCTATGATAAGGTTAATATAAGATAATGGTTAATACAACTAAATCCTAATATTTAGGAAACATGGACAATGTTAACATATGACCAAATAAAATAACAATACAAGGTAGTGGTATTAACCATATCAATATATAACCCATCAACATTTGTAAAGGGATAATGGCTAACATAAAAAGGTTAAAGCGGATTGTTCCAAGTTATTCCCTCTGTATCTCCTAACATAATCATCATTAAGACAAATAGTTCATTGGTAAAATCTATATCTCATAGCATAATCGTCATAACACATTCCAATGTCTAAAGGTCTATCGATGTCTATAAATTAAAGGTACAAAGATGTTATCATTGTAAAAATAACCATGTTGTCCAATATATAAATATGTTGGCAATGCAGAGAGTAATGATAATACGATTATGCTAGCAACATTTAATAAGGCAGATCCTACCTATAATTAGATGGTGAGACATTAAAAACACCGAAAAATTCAAACACCAATAATACGTTTAGCCACTCTGACAGATATTTTTTAGAGCTAAGATTTGACCATAAAATATCGCTGCCAGAGATAAAATCGTTCGGTCCACAAGCCATTGTCAACAACCACGTTATTAACTGGCTAACCAAATGCAGGAGTCAACCCACTAATCGTTGGGAAAATAAAAACGCAATTGAGCAGAGGGGTTAAAGAAAATGTAGGTATCAATCAATTTGTGGTTAAATTCTTGTTGGTCAATGTGAAAGTCAGGAGAGTAAAAACCACTTTGTTAATCAATGCAGACACCCAAACCTAAAACAAAAAATCCCATACATTAAGAACAAACCCCCCTAGGCATGGAATCGTTGGGTTTAACACAATGAATGCCCAGCACAAAAATGCATGCCCAGGCACAGATTCGTTGGTCCAACACAATTCGTGGTCCATAAAACATGGTGAAATGATGTCTTATCACAATTGCATTCACTAATGAATTGGTGATAAATTTTGTCTAGAATTTTGTTGTCAGTCAACTATCAAGGATACAACAAAATTTTATGGCTCTGGGTAAATCGTGGTCACAGGAAATGTAGGTATAAGGTGCAATCATAGACCAGTGAGGGAGAATCAAATGTAGGTAAGAAAAAGGGTAACTTCGTTGTCGAAGGCACCTGGAGAATTTATTTGATGCGCCTTAGATAACAGTTCGTGGATGAAGAAACACCAAGTAGAATTTTCCAAAGAAAAGCAAGCATTTTCAGAGGAGTAATCATTGTTTAAAGATAACCTAGATAACATAGATCGCTATCAAGTAAAAGAAAAGAAGGTGCAGGGTACCATAATGAAATTCCCTGGTAGGTTGTGGTAAAATTCTATACAAACAAATTTCTATTACATTAAAATTCTATACAATAAAATATAAGCGTGTAAAATTATATACAATAAAATGCTATGCATTAAAATTCTATTAAGGTAAAATTTTATACAGTAAAATATAAGCCTGTGAATTAAATATGCTCGCAATTGCCATTACATAATCGTTGTACATTATACACAATAGAAAGGAATAATTTTCGTTGTCATTAAATAAATGTATAATCTAAGAGATAATTCATATTCGTTAACTGCCACCCAAACACTATCATTCAAATCGATGGTTTATTAAGAAGGCGGGCAGAGTTTTAACATCAACGCGGTGAGGTTTTTCCAAGCAATTGTAGTCAATTAAAAGTAAACAAATGCCCACTAATATGCCCTGCCACCCAGCAAGGCACAGGACGTTTATGGAGAAGAAAAAAAACAAGCCAAGGGAATAAAATCATAGGGAAAATCCTCCCTTAAAGTAGAATGAAAAGTAGTCCTATGAAGTGGAAAATCACCCTATTAATAAGGGGCAAATTTCAGTCACAACCGGTGGCCAAAAACGCAAGGAAGGAAGAAAAGAAACTTCGCCATCAATCAATAAAGTGCAGACTTAATTATCCGCATCAAGGTGCTAGACAACACTCTACCTGGAGCAATCAACAGGGCTAGACAACTGGGCAACACATCCTTCACTCAACATCCACACACATAAAATCATGGCATTTAGATCCATAGGTTTATTAACATCGAAGTGATGACCGTAGATCAGCCTCCTGGTCGACTGCTCAGGCGTGAACTGATGAGTTAGGGACGAAGGAAAATAATAATATATATATATATAAACCGCAATCATCATAATCAATAAAACCATAGGAGGGTCAAGAAATGCGGGGATCGAAAGCCAAGGGAATCAATCAACAATGAGCTTAAGGCTATGAGGAAAATCCGTCATCAATTAAAATGCTAAGTTGATCATTCTCTTTGCCCAATTAAACATACAGACTAAGAGAGTAAAGTATACTAATAATATATCATGCTGAAATAAAGGAAGCATACCGTATCCCAAGTAGCCCGCTTTGAGTTGTTGTCCCACGCGCTCGATGCATCTCCCACTTGTTGACCGATGAGACTTCATTGGTACCTCCCAGCCAACACTAGGGGTACTCTTCTTCCCCCTTATCCCCCGAGCCGCAAAGGGGCCACACACACTAACCAGAGAATCAACTAGCTCCCAGCTCGCCTTGCAAGGCCGAGCTACCACTCCTCACTGAGATGGGTATCCCAATTCCCACAAGCTAAGTTATTCAAGTCTAAAATTCAGCAGTGTAACGTTACGCATAACAGAAGAGATCCACCATCCTCCTCCTCCCTCATTTATATAGATTTTCTAAGTCATTCACTTTCCCAAAATCCCATTTAATTCATTGTTCATTAATTTAATTCATAATAATCCTCCTCGTACAAGTGTCACACATCCTCTTCATTGCACCATAAATTAATTTCCTTAATTAATTAATTACCCCTATTTCTCTCACCCAATTAAAATCATTCCTAGAATCACTCCTAGGTGTCCCCATATTCCATTACAAGTTTTAATGACTTCCCCCCTTACTAATTTACTAGTTGAGTTTACTTTAGAAAGTTCTTAAATGCTAGATACCTTACTAAGTTAGACTTTCTACTTTTTCCTTGTGTTTCCCCTTTCTTTTTATGTTTCCTGCTTTTTCCTAGTTTCCTAATTCTTCTAAATTTCCCTCTTTGCCTTTTCATTTAAAACTCAAATTGGCAGGTGTATAAAATTAACATTTTCGCTTTTCCTTTCTAATTAACATATGAGACAAAACAATTATTTCCCCTTTTCCCCTTTTTTAATTTTTATCCCCCAAAGTTTTTTTTTTATATAAATTAATGAATTGCTTACCCCTTTCTTATCACATGGTTAATGATGATTATCATTATTATTTATTTATTTTTATTTTTATTGTTATATAAATATATATTTTTATTTTTATCACAAGTATCTCTTAGACCTAGACTTTAATTTCCTAGACCAGGCGACATTTTATTAGGGAGTTTGCTTTAGTTTTTTCTCATCACAATATTCGTTCTAAGGCCATATAGGTTTATTCATTTAATATTTAACAACATGACATGCCCTTCAGAACTCACTAGGTGCTCCAAGGGTACCACTCGCCTCATTCTGTTTCCTTTGCACGACATGCCCTTCAGGACACACTACGTGTTGCAAGGGTGCCACTCGCCTCTTGACTGACTTGGTAGACATAAAAAAACCCTAGAGTCAATACTCCACTAGGTGATCTTGTGGGATACTAAGGGCCTCTAAGGAATAATGCCCCTGCCTTATTGTGCGCCCCTTAGAATCATTGTGAGCGACTGTTGCAGTCGGTCATCATGACATCATGGGTCTTCTTGAACTAGGTAGTTGTTAACCTACAGTTCAAGCCACGACGAGAGTGATAGTAGGATGTGGTAGGGTTGTTGTCGACACCTCTCCCTCAACGTCTTTGGTAGTCGTGCGTGACCCCTCTACTCCACATGTGAGTCTTCTCAACAAGCTATCGTCAGCCTGCGTCATCAATGAATCATGACAGATATAGTATCCATAATCATATCATCTAATCAAATGCATAAATGTCATATATACAATAATCAAACCCCCAATAGACCACTCCCTGAACCGATCTAGAGTCCAAGGGTTTTCATCGATGCCTTTGCATCCTCGAGGTCCAAAATCCTACACACTCAGTAAAACTGAGTTAATAGCACCTTTCTATGTTAGTGCAACAAAACAACATGTCATCAACCCATAACACCTCATAATCATAATCAAATTCTTAATAGTATAATAATATGGATCAGTTGCAAGCAAGTTTCCTCAAATAATAAGTTCGCTTAGGGTATGCAAGAGCGGGATGTTACAGTTGGGCTTGAGGCTTCATGGGGACTACATGTTTTATTGTGTTTGGATCAAATGTTTTTAAATCGTCATAAGTCCAAATGAACACATCTTTAAATTCTTTGAAAAGTTTAATAAATGTTGACTTTTCTTGTTGTGTACACCCTTTGCCCAAATTAATGTTCTGAGGCTAATCATGTGTTAACAATATTACCAACTTAACGAGAACTGTGACCTCAAAATGAGAACTCTATCCCAAAAGAACTCATAATTTTGCATAAAAAACATGAAAATCAACCCCAAATCCAAAAGTGGTGCTACTAGTAGCACCATGTTTTCAAACGTGGTCAAAATTACAACATTTTTCAAGCATGACCTTTAAAACTCATACAATAGCTTAGAAAATTCTTAAAATTAACACCTACATAAAAAAGTGATGATAACTAAAGCAACTTTTTTTTTCTAAAGGTTAAAATTATGGCTCATTTCAACCTAATTGAAACTCTGGTTTTGAAAATAGATCCCTATGCAAAAAAAAGAAACCCAAAATTCGATATAAAATGGTCACTTCAAAATTTATTTACTAATATTTTTTTTCTTCTTAAATTTACATTGAAAAATAAATAAATGGAAAGAAAAAAATCTTCTCAACTTTTTTATTTTTAACCCAAATTATATGAAATAAAATGAAAAACATTAAAAAAATGGTCGAAAAAA
>JZKD02S1917458.1:221478-241206 GCA_000966675.3 Picea glauca
TTTACCCCACTTAAATGTTCAAGTACAAGATGATTCAAAATGAAAATGTCTCCTTGGTATATATAGGAGACTAGGAAGTATAATTACAACTAATGGCCTAAATCCGACATAAATACAATAACATTACTAATATAATATGCCCCAATCAAGGGTTACTGAGCCAATATTAAGGCTTAACATCTTTACTTTACCTTACCTCTGAAATTTGGCTTATATATCCTTTGGTTACCCGAATCACTTGTAGATATTCAATATTCTCAAGTGTGATTAAAATGAGAGAGCCTTGCCTCTTATTTATACTTTCATGTAGATTCTTCAAGGGGTTACCTTTTAACCATCTTAACCCACTTTCCTTATTTTAGGGTTAACCCACTTCTAACAACTTGTCGACTTAGTAATTTCTCCATTACATTTATTATTTAAATAATTTCTTTTGTATCCACTTCGACTTATAGTACACTCATCACTTCACTTTATTATTTACCTTCTAAAATCTCTTAAACCACTTTCCTTATTTTAGGGATGACCCACTTCTAACCACTTAGTCCACTTAGTAATTTCTCCATTAAATTTATTATTTAAATAATTTCTTTTGTATCCAGTTTTCATTATAGTACACTCATCACTTCACCTTATTATTTAAATAATTTCTTCTTTTCAACCACTTTGACTACTTTGACCTTTTGGGGCTTCTAGATGACTCACGAGGGTTCTCCTAATTCACATGGCCATAACTCTCTTACCGCGAGGAGTTATGTGACGTTACACATACCACTGTAAATGGCATGACATGTACTATCCATCTAGAATAGTCTTACCTTCAAATATATTAAAACACATACCATTATACATCAAACAAACATGGGTCCATTACCCAAACCTTTGTGCTACCAGAATTCTCTATCAGACTTTCTTCAAGGGTTGACATCAATGCAAACCAACCCAAATAATCAACAATCTCTCCCTTTGGCATTGATGGAAAAAATCTGATGCAATACTGAAGTCATATCACTCATGCTCCCCATGTGACCATTGCTCCCCTTGGAACCATGTGTCTGTGATCTTTCTCCAAGCATTTACCTTTGCATATGATAATTCTCTCCCCCTTTGTCATCAATGGAAAAGGTATCTTTCTATCTGTGACTACTCCCCCTAACCGAACTATCCTTATGGATACTCTCCCTTACTGAACTCTTCTTGAAAATGATCCTCGAACCTGAATTGTCCTATTTATGGCTCTTTCTCATGTAAATCTAATACATATAAGATAAGCATTCAAAATCATTCATTTTGGAGTAGAAATTACTCCGAGTCTCTAGAGAAAATAATCAAATTGTCCCCTTGGAAGTGGTTTCGTAAAGATGTCCGCCACTTGTTCTTTTATGCCCACATATTCAACTCTGATGTTCTTCTCTGCAACCTGTTCCCATAGAAAGTGATACTTTATTGGAATGTGCTTCGTCTTGGAGTGCATCACTGGGTTCTTTGAGATATTGATGGAACTTGTATTATCACAATATATTGGAATGGGCTCATAATACTCAACCTGTATATCTGTCAAAGTGCAAAAAACTAAACACTTCGGGAAATTATATACCTGAGGTACTAAAAAATTGGCAAGGTCTAATTACCATGCATAATATTGGTCAACCAGGTCCCTAAAATATTAGTTTCCCCACCGTTATAACTTAGAGGTATGAAAATATAAGATAGGATAAAAAACATCCTTATCTTTTTCTACAAGATCTTCCTCTACTACTTTTATATATTTCTTACTTTCTATAGGTTGAGATGAATACATTTTAGAAATGACAATAGAAAGGGTAAAAAGGATTTAGGTTTACCCATGGAAGATGTTGATTGGTATAGGTATCACACTGGAGTGATGATGGTGAATTTGTTAGGAACTCTCAATTGGGCGCTCAAGCTCTTTAAAAAATCAAAATAAACCAAACATTTGACCTTTTCCCCCTTTTACCTATGAAATGTATACATGTTATTTTATCATTGGTGAAATATCGACTTAAAAAGAATAATTTTAAATAGTTTACATTTTTTGTTGGTTGATGTCATGCTAGATACATCTCAGCCCCATGTTGATTGTAGGGGGCTCGGGCGTGGTTAGGTTAACCACATACCCCGGGGCCACAATTCACAGATGGGCACGATGTAAAAAGAGAGTTAACTCGGGTAGAGTTTTGCCCACCCCCCTATGTTAAACAATCAACACGAGTGGGGACCTCAATCCACTATGGATCATTGATCTGACAATTTAGGAGTGCAATCTAATATACAAGAAATAAACACTTTTTAGTAATAAAAAATTGTATAGCAACGGAATAAAAAGGTTAAATAACTAAATTACAAAACTTAAACGAAATTTAAACTATGTAATAAAGGTTTATAATAAATATTTTTCTTATTGAAATAAAATAAATTTTTTCTAAAGGTAAAAATCCTATGAAAGAGATGTCATCATATTTATTTGAAATTAAACTAATTTTCTTTTTCTTTTTATTATTTTATGTATTTTTCTATTTTTATTTTATTTTTGCAAGACTAAATGTTTTATAAACCCTAACTAATAAATCATGGAAAAATCCAAATTTATAAAATTTGGACTATGTTACAACATTTAGCTCCATCTAGGTATTGTGTCCCCCTACAAGACACTAAAGAACATGCAGACTAGGTGTGTTTTATTAGGTTATGGAGTCATTATTCTAAAGGAAACTAATGAGATAGTCCTCGTGAATGGTGTTTTCTCCATGAAATCATAATTTTTTTTTCTCACTTATAAGATTAATCTATGATTGAATAAAATGAATGACTACCAATTTCAGAATCAAACATGTTTATATAGAATATCACCAGAAAAGATAAAAAAATATTACTCAGTCAACTTTACTCTGGAATTGTTTATGGTAATATAAATCTAAATTTTGGCTAAGGAGTCAAATTTGTAGCTAGTGTTTTATGTTTAATATTTCAAAGAATATTTAGGTAAGAACAAAGTTGTTTCTAAGAAAACTAATTTTAATTGATTATTAAAATAAATACTCATTGACATTCCTCCTCATTCTCATGGTGTTGCTACACTGCCAGAAACATCCATAGCCTATTATGTAGTCACCCCAACATTACATGCCTTGATTCACTGCTAGCAGCATCCATAGCCCTCGTGAAGATACCTTCATTTCCCACTTGAATTTCCTTTCACCATCTATTTAAGTTTGTTCACAAGTTTTATAGGAGATGGGGGAAATCAATATGCTTTTTGACATTTAATGGATGATGTCTATTAATCATGAATGAGTGAGATATTCTTGAGTTTTAAAGTATATTCGTAGGTTTTTTCATTCCCATTGATATAACTCTATTCTTTCCAAAACAACTCAGTTAGTAATATACCTTGAGTAAAAGAACAAACTACACGTTTCACTCTAAATCCTTTACTTAGAAATGGATTACATAAAACATACATTTTCAACTTTAGTGAGTGTATTAAAATATTCTCCTTTTTTGTTTTTAGATAACATGTTAAAATCTTAATCAGTGGTTTAAGATAGTTTGTTCTATCAAGATTTTTTAAGAAAACTGAGAAGACACGATATTGGTTTTTCTAAAGAGAATTAAATAACAAAGTTTTCTAATTAAAAAGAGAAACACTATTTTTATTTTTTTTATTTTCTTTGATAAATAAAAATCTATTTCATCCTAATTTTTTCTAAAAACTTTATTGAAAACAAAGCAAGGTCTTAAAGAAAAATCAAAGAAAATTGACTATATACAATGAGAGGGAGAACGGAAATTTTAAAATTGAATAAAATATTTGAGGAACTGCCCGTTCACAGGCAATTCCAACAGATTTCATTCCAAATTCTTAAGGGAGAATGAATTATTTCCCTCCACCACAATAATATTGTAGGGTCCCAACCATAAATGATCAAACTTGCCATGTTTTCTAGGATATTCTCTCCTGCTATCCCATGTTAGTACTAGATCACCACGGGAAAAATTCCTATGTTTTTCTCTTCTATCAAAGATAACTTTCATCTTGTCTTGATATTCCTAAAATTTTTGTTCATCTTCCTCTATAGTTTGTTGTACTTGAATCAATTGATTTATTCTTCTGGTAAGGTTATTAGGTTCTTGTTGGTGCAATTATATGTTCAATATATTGCAATCATTTCATATGTCAATCTAGATTTGTAATCAATATATTTGATGCAATATATGTGCCGATAACAAATAAATTCCTTTGTATGATGAGTATAGTCTATATAATAAAAACACTCTAAAACCAATTGTTTTGTTTTCACACTTTTCAAATAACACTCTCCACACAGTTCAAAAATAAGAAAGAAAAAACTCATAAACAAACATATGATCTAAAATTATTTCTTAGGTGATGGATCTGTTCATTGCTGGCTCATGAAAGGGAAATATGAGTGTTGAATCTATCTCCTGGAGAAATTAAACTAACAATAATTACCACTATGCATATTCTTAAAAGAAAACTCAATCAAGCCTAAAATAAATACCAGGTAAAGTAAGACACTCCATTATAGGTGCATGTAGGTTGAGAGATGGAGGTATTGATTGTGCCTGTGTTTCCAATATGTAGCCTAATTACTTCTAGAAGAAACTTTAATTGTGGTGGGATACTCCATTATAGGCTCTTGTAGGGTGAAAGATGGATATCCTAACAATTCTTAGATTTTCAAAATAAAAATGAAAACTCAAGCATATAGTCTAATAAGTGATTGCCTTCATAAACACACACAAAAATAACAAGTAACTACTCAGAAATAGTTGCACTCAGAAAAATTACATTGCACACAAATCTCTTACTCACTTACAATTACCACACATCTATATGTCATGCTATCAAATGTATCGCTGAAACATAACAGGGATAAAGTTAGATGCTATGATTAAACACAAAATTATTCTGTCTACATAGAAAACCAAAACCAAAATTATATTTACAATGAAATACAAAGGATATTACCTTGATTTTCTTGGTGGGACCTTGTCGTACCAACAAGTAATCTCTTAAAAGAAACTTACAGAAGAGAAGAGTTCAACATACACATAGAATCCTTGAACTGTAATTTATATCAATACTTCAGAAAACAAAGGTACAATCAACAGTCTTCCATAATCAATATTACAACATAACAATGATTAATTATATCTTTGTATATTTATATCATCTACAAGGATCTCTCTTTAAAGAGAAACAACCGTTACAATCAAAGTCTGAAGATAACATCAAATATTTTCACAAATATTACAATTGGTTGATGTATCGATTTTCAAGGGAACGATTTCATCCTCATGACACGAAGTGCATGAGTGATGAAATGTATCATGGTATTCAATGAGAAAAGAATGTTAGAGACAACAAATTCCTTGGACCCATCGAGAACAACTTCATTCAAACACCCAAGCCTGCAAATATGGAACGGGTACCAGACACGCACCGCTGGAGAAAAATACTAGTACCAGATGCACACATTCATATAAATCGATACTGGATTCACACAGTCATATAAATAAATACTATACTAACACAGGAGTAGGTATTGGATGAACTCATCAATGGTACCAGATGATCGCGAAGATAGGTACGAGACAAGCACGAAAATAGGTACCAGACGAGTTGAGTACCGAATGAATGCTGAAAAAGGTATTGAATGAATAGGAGTTGTTGTCATAAGATATTATTAGATCATTCAAAGTAATTATAGAGCATTAAACATGAATTATTCAATACAAATCATTAATAAATCTCATAAATCATGATTAAACATAAGTTACCTCATATGTACATAATAATTGCTAAAGGACATGTCTGTTGAGGAAAGTAGGAAAATAGTGCATATGTAAAACTGGTGACAAAAAGGCGGCTCAAAATTTCCCCCATGCCTAAGTTATTTCATGTCCTCATGCAAAAATTGTTGAATCGATCCTCAAAATTGTAAAACTGGTGTTATCCTCCACCTTGCATGAATATTAAATGCCTGGTTTTAAGACATCCAACCCAGAAGATTCATCCTTAATCTCCCTCTTAATAACTCGTGTATATTGTATTAGGAATAGAACTTTATTGAGCTTGGCAGAGACCTCATCATGATCATCCTATAGCCTTTGGTTATTCTCCTTCAACTGTGTATTTTATTTCTTGATGTGCCTATCCAAAAATTTATACTCCTTCACTTCTTCCTTCATCTCTTCATTATGTTTTTTAATCCTTTTAAATTCCAACACCAACTGATTTTTCGTTAGAAGACTAATAGGTTCATGTGTTTCTTTCTCAGTTATCTCCTCCCTGACTTCAACTTCCCTCCTTAAATCCTTTAGTGTCTCTGTTAGTAATTCCTCCACTTCACTAATAGTTGTCACATACATTTCTTCTTTCTCTGATGAGGTTGGAATGCCCACTAGATCCTCTGCAAAATAAGGGACATGAGGAACTTTCACCTTCTTATCCATGCTCTAAGTGGTTCTTTGTACTGGAACTAATACTTCCTCAAATGTGCTAACACAAATATAAATTTCCTCCAAACAATCTCCTCTTCTTCGTTTTAGGCTCAGATATGGGTACTGGACTTTGCTTTTCTTGTGTATTCTTTGTCTTTATATCAGAAGACTTCTATGTAGGGGATGGAACTTGTTCCTTTTGTGTATGTTGATTAATTGGGTTGGTTTTCATTGATGTCAACCCTTGAAGAAAGTCTAGTAGAGAATTTTGGTAGCCCAAAGGTTTGCGTAATGGACACAAGTTTGTTTGATGGATAATGGTATGAGTTTTGATATATTTGTTGGTAAAACTATTCTATATGGATAGTACATGTCATGCCATTTCCGATGGTATGTGGAACGTCACATAAGTCCTCACGGTTAGAGAGTTATGGACATGTGAAGTTTGAGAACCCTCGAGTCATCTAGGAGCCCAAAAAGGTCAAAGTAGTCAAAGTGTTTGCAAAGAAGAAATTATTTAAATAATAAAGTGAAGTGATGAGTGTACTATAAKTCAAAGAGGATGCAAAAGARATTATTTAAATAATAAATTTAATGGAGAACTTTCTAATTATGGAAAGTGGTTAAGTTAAGTGGACAAGTGGTTATAAGTGGGTTAACCCTAAAATARGGAAAGTGGGTTAAGATAGTTAAAAGGTAACCCATTGAGGATGCTACATGAAASTATATATAAGAGGAAAMGGTATCTCATTTAATCAACTATTTAATATCATTGAATATCTAKTTTTTGAAAGKTTATTTGGGCATGTATTATTGATAGAGAAAAGTGTGGCAGAAAAAGTGCAGAAAGAAAWGTGCRGYAGAAAAAATGCAGCAAAAAAATGGCAGTAGGAAAACTRCGGAAAAAAAAAGTGYGGTAGAAAAATTGTGGCAAGAAAACTAYGACAGAAAAAGTGTGGCAGGAAAAGTGYGGYAGAAAAAGTGTTGYAGGAAAATTKCCATAGGAAAGTGCAGTAGAAAAAGTGCRGCAAACAAAWTGTGGCAGGAAAAGTGTGGTAGAAAAAGTGTGGTAGGAAAAGTGCRGCAAAAAAAGTGYRGTAGAAAAACCGTGGCARCAAAACTYTACAAGAAGAAAAAKGTATGGTTTTCATATGTGTAGTGTTGAATTTATGAATCAAGTTGAGGGTTTTCCTTATAAATATGTTGGATTCCCTCTTAGGAGTTTATGGCTTATTGTAGAGTTGATYTGAGGCAGATCTAYTGAAGTTTAGTATTGGTTCATGTTTGAGGGATTTTGGTTGAGGWATGTTGTTGAAGTTATTGGTACAAATARAGGTTGTATAACAGTGAGGTTCTAGCACATGGTTTGAGGTACATACTTTTGGTAYAGTGTTTGAGMTATATGTGATCAGATCATATTTGGATGATGAAATTGATGAGGGATTTTTGTTGAGGTACATGTTGGGCACATGGTTGAGAMAAGTAGTTGATGAGTTGGCACAWACATGAGGTTTGTAGTTGATGATGTTGGTACATCTTGATGAGTCATAGTTGATGTRTAGTTGGCGCATGGTTGATGCACTCGTTGATGGTACATGTTGAGGTACATGTTGGTGCATGGTTGATGCACTTGTTTATGGCACATGTTGATTATAGGTTGTTTGGACAAGTTATTGTGAMAGGTTATTTATACAGGTTTKGTGCATGGTTGATGCATTTGTTTATGGTACARGTTGAGGTACAMGTTGATGGTACATTTTGGCACAGGTTATTGGTACAGGTTGTTACAAGTTGATTATAGGTTGATTGKTATAGGTTTAYAGTAGTATATCTCACAGTGATAGTGTGACAATGGTTCCATCATTCTACTCATATTTCAGGGCAGTTGGACAGGGAAATGACATGTGGTTGTAGCCACYTTCTGGTTGTAGCCAGACAACATAGKGGGTTGTATCCTCTTTCTGGTTGTAGMCAGATAATTGGGGATTTGGAGCTTCCCTTAGGTTGTATCMTAAGAAAATAGGGGGTTGGAGCCTCCTTCCAGTTGYAGCTGGAAAAAAAAGGAAGTTGGTGCTTCCAATGAATRTAATTCTTAAAGACATATAAGAAAAATAATTCCCTGGTTTTCTCCCGCTTTGGGTTTCCACRTAAAACAYKGGTGTACTATGTATGTGGGTGATGTYTCATTTGTTCATTGTTTATTTACTTTKCAACTATTGGTTGATAATGCTACATTGATATAACACTTGCATTTTATGGTGAAAAAGGATTAAATTTCTCTATTACTGATTCACCCCCCCTCTTAGTAATCCAACAATTGGTATAAGAGYCGKTTTCTTAAGGAAAYAGTTTAACCACTGGAAGGAGRTCATGGATTATTMTTAGAATGGASTAMAAATGTTTAATGGTCAGTATGGTTTTAAGTATGAGATGTGGAGTAGAAGGATGAAYGTATTTTTACARGCACAAGGACATTATATTTGGYTAYCAGTTGTTACAGGATATGATARTTTAAAAAGGGAAAAKACTACATCCAAGAACGAATTGAAGAAGARTAAAAAAATAGCAATGGATTTCATMTGGGAAGGATTGGTAAAAGAAAAGGTTGGTAAATGTTCATTAGCTAAAGAACTTTGGGATAAGTTACATGACATATATTCTTCACCCAYCGYAGATTCAGAAAATGCCAAAGAAGATGCAGATACAGATCAATAAGAATTATGTTCACCATGTCAAATATATTCAGAAGATGAAGAGTACATAATCACCAAAGGTATGTTGTTTTTMTTTAATTGTGAAAAACGTGGACATCTTGAAATAGAATGCCATGAAGGAAATGAGACAAAAAAAATAATTGAAAAGGAAGACAATTATGAAGCARAATYGATTAGTGCTTTAGATGAACTAAGAGAATAAAACAAGTCACTCAAGAAAGAATTGATGAAACAAAAGGAAAGTGTTCAAATTTTTGAAGAATCCCAACAGGTCATCGAGAACTTAAGAAATCATCTAGAAGAAGCCAGAAAGATCGAAGAAAATATTGAATATAAAAGTAGTATTTGGAAGCCAACATAGAAGCACAAAAGGAAGAAGTAGAAATGAGAGAGAAGATATTGACAGATCATATTAAGTAAATAAATAATGATCTAAACCATCTTGAGGCAAAGTTTGGTCAAGAAGAGAAATAACTTGAACTATAAATAATCACATTAAAAATTCATCTTGAAGAAGCAAAAAGAACAAAAGAAGTCATGAAGTCTCATATAATTAAGAAAGAAGAAGAGGTTGATAATCTTGAATAATAAGTTGTCACATTGAGAAGTAAAATCGTCAATATCAACAAGAACGTTGAAGAGACAAAAACATACACATCAGTTATAGAGAATGAAGAGAAGAACTCTAGGTTTCTAGAAAATAAGAATGAAGAAAACAAAAAGCATTATGCAGAAGTACTAAAAGGAAGGAATCATGGTCAACGAAAATCTAAGAAAACTATTGAAGATACATCTTCAAGAAGACCATCCATGTTCAAGCCACAAAGAATCTTCAATCATGATCATGATCAATCAAGGAAACAATTCAAAAGCAATATGCCACAAATAATATCATTCACTCCCAGGTATGCAAATTTATGTTATGTTCATTGTTTTTATTGTACTAACTTTGGACATAAGGTTGCATATTCCAGAGACTATAAAATAAATGTTCAAGAAACAAATGCCTATGTGGCCCCACGTAACATTGAATGTTACAAATGTCATAACTATGGACACATAGCTAGTGATTGTAGAAGCATGATTGATACTTCCATGAAAGAGAACACTGATACCAGATGTAAGAAAGTATGGATAAGAAAACACAAAGAACAAGTGAACAAAGACCAGGTGCTAGAGATCACAAGATTGGCAATAAAACAAGATGAAGAAAATTCTACAGAGAACAATAAAGATGTCAGATACATAAAGGTTTGGAAAACAACTGTAAGAAAAGAAGGTTTAGGAAAATTGATTGCAACAACTACAAGAACTTCAAGCAACATATATGTACTTAGTGAAATTGGAAATAAAAAGTGTTGTCTAGGAAAGGAAGATGAAAGTTGGCTATGGCACATAATAATAGGTCACACACACTTTGATAACCTTGTCAAAGTCAGCAAAATGGAAGAAGTTAGAGAAATTCCCCATATTACAAAACCAACCAACACTTTATGCAAGCATTGTTAACAATGAAAGAAAACAAAGACCAAGTTTAAATCAAAAGAATGTTCAACGACAAGACCACTGGAGATTGTACATATTGATCTATTTGGACCAACTACAACAAAGGGTTTAAAAGGTGAGAAATACTTTATGTTATTATTTGATGATTATACAAGAATGGCCATAATTTGCTTTGTTATGAATAAGTCAGAAGCTTTTGAAAACTTCAAGGTCTACAAGGAAATGGTTGAAAATGAAAAGGATTCAAAAATCAAATGTTTGAGATATGATAATGGAGGAGAGTTAACTTCAAAGGAATTTATGGACTACTGTAGCGGGCATGGAATAAAAAGGAAATTCTCCATTGCTAGGACACCTCAACATAATGGAGTTATTGAAAGAAAGAACAAGAAAATACAAGAAATGGCTTGAACTATGCTAATGGATTCTAAATTGATAGATATATTTTGGACACATGCAGTTCATACATTGGTTCAAATTAAAAACCAAGTAATGCTTAGAAACAAAACTGACAAAAATCCCTACAAGCTATGGAAAGGAAGACCAACAAATGTGAATCACTTCATAGTATTTTGAAGCAAATGCTGCATCAAAAGAGAAGATGGCAGAATGGGAAAGTTTGATTCTCATGTGGACAAAGGAGTACTTGTTGGTTACTCAAGTATAAGGAAAGCATACAAGTGTTACAATATGAGGTTGAACAAAGTTGTTGAAAGAATCGATGTAACCATTGATGAAACATGTGGACGAGAATTAAAGGAAGAAGAAAATGAATCAATGGAACAACTTTAAGAAGAAGAAGTAGAAGAGGAAGATGAAGAGGATCATACAGAAGTAGAAGATCGAGTTCAACAAGTTCCTCCAAAGATACCTAAAAAATGAGTACAAAAGAATGATCCTTCATATTAGATTATTGGAAACAAATATGCGAGAGTTAAGACTAGAAGAAGAATCCGTTCACTAGAACAAACACACCTAGCACTCTCATCTACGATTGAACCAAACAGGTTTGAAGAGGCCAACAAGGATGAATTTTGAAATAAGACCATGGATGAAGAATTGGATCAAATAGAGAAGAATAAAACTTGGGAATTGGTTCCAAGACCAAAGAATAAGAATGTGATTGACACAAAGTGGGTATTCAAAAATAAATTGAAGGAAGATGGACAGGTTACAAGGAACAAATCTAGATTGGTATGTAAAGGATACACACAGGTTTAAGGAATCAAATTTGAAGAGACATTTTCTCCAGTTGCTATAATGGAAGCAATCCGATTGATTCTATCTTATGCATGCTCTAAGAATATTAAAGTGTATCAGATGGACGTGAAATCAAATTTTTGGAATGAGGAACTTGAAGAAGAATTCTACATTGAACAACCAAAAGGATTTCAGTTGTTAGAGAATGCAGATTATGTGTGTAAATTGAAGAAGGCCTTGTATGGTATAAAACAAGCTCCTAGAGCATGGTACTCTAGACTGGATAAATATCTATAGAAGGCAGGGTTCATAAAATGAAGTGCAGATAGAAACCTCTACATAAAGGTAACTCAAGATAGTATTTTGTTAATTGAAGTTTATGTTGATGATATTATTTTTGGAAGAAATGATGACAGGTTAAGCCAGAAATTTGAAAAGGATATATAGAATGAATTTGAAATGTCATTACTCAGAGAACTATCCTTATTTATGGGTCTTCAGATACATCAAAGAAACCAAGGAATTTTTATTTCTCAAACTAAGTATATCATAGAAATGATAAAGAGGTTTGGAATGGAAAATTACAAACTAGTTACCACTCTTATGAAAACTAGTTGAAAATTGAGAAAATATGATGATTCAAAGTCTATAGACCAGAGGAAATACAGGTCGATGATTGGAAGCATGCTATATGTGATAGAATCCAAACTAGATGTAATGAAGGAAGTTGGATAGGTGGGAGGATTTCAAGAAACACCAAATGAATCACATGTATTAGCAGTGAAGAGGATTTTAGATATCTGAAAGGAACATAAGAGTTTGGATTATTGTGTCCAAAAGGAAAGGATTTGTTATCGCATGAAGTTTTCATGGGTCATATGTAGTTGTTGTTAAGACATAGGTCTACACCTCTACCCTATCTCTCTCTTTTCATCATACCTTCCTATAGGTTTTTCCTATTCTGGTTGATAGAGTCAGGCTGATCAAGTATGTTGTGTGCACAAGGGAAAACTATGAGTAAAATGCAGCATTCAAAGAAGCCCATTTTAGGCATGAAATATAAGAAAACAAGTAGGTTCAATTTTCATAGGTGGAGATCCCATGTACAGTTCAGATTATCCGCTCTTGTGCAATCAGAGTTTCAAAGTTGTGCAAGGATTAATGATCAAACATAAGCCCCAAAGTGCCGAAGTCCCGAAGCCTAAAGTTTTGATGTAACAAGAGGCTACCACGTCAACCGGGAGAAAGTTACTTTGGGATTTTTCCATCCAAACACCCCAAATCTTCAAAGTCTCGAAGTCATGAAGTCCCGAAGTGATGAGAGGCTGCCACATCAACCAGGAGAAAGTCACTTCGGGAGATATTTATTCCTATGTTCAAAAGCTCCCGAATCTCGAAGTCTTGAAGTAACGAGAGCTGCCACGTCAATCAGGAGAAAGTCACTTCAAGAGATATTCATTCTCGCGTTCAAAATCTCTCAAAGTAATGAGAGATTTCCACGTCAATTGAGAGAAAGTTACTTTGGGAGATTTCCATCCAAACATCCTGAAGTCCCAAAGAGCTGAAGTCTTGAAGTGATGTTAGGTTTCCACGTCACTTCAGAACCTACCACTCCACTGGTGTTTTTTTCAAATCAACATAGGGCACTTATCCACCGAGGATGCATAACATTCATTTCAGGCTACCATGTCAATCGAGGTCCATACCACTCCGGGATTTTTTTTGCTTCACAATCCAAAACTCCCGAAGCCCGAAGTGCCAAAGTGCCAAAGACACATGGCACTCATCCATTAGTAGCTATGAAATCACAATGACATTAGGCCACCACGTTAGATTCAGGAGATCATCATCCAAGTGATATCCTTGCTCGACATTCAAAGCTCCCAAGCATCAAAATTGGCTCCATCTCTAAACATGGTTAAATAGATTCTGGAGTTGGCAGATGGATAAATTTTAGTAGGGGAGCTAAAATATCAAGGTTACCTAGATCACAGATTGCAACAGATCGATGACCACACTTCATTGAGGGGACGAAACATGCTCGAACATTAAAATTCTAGAGCGGTCCTACAATCGAAACCATGGTATAGTGAAAGAGGCATGTGACAGTTGGTGGTGGATTGCGGGGTTCAAAGAGGTGTGGATCCAAACCTCCCTTTCCCACTTCTGCAATCATGTGTTGATATACGGTCCATCCAAGAGCGATGTGTGGCAGCAAAAGAAGGGCTTTCCCAAATCACGTATTACGACAAGATCGATGAGCACACTTCATTGTGGGGACAAGAAGTGCTCGAATGTTAAAATCCTAGAGCGGTCCCACAATCAAAACCATGGTATATCTAAAGAGGTACATGGCAGTTGGTGGTGGATTGTGGGGGTCAGAGCGGTGTGGATCCAAACCGCTCTTTCCCACTTCCACAAGCATGTGCTTATATAAGGTCCAATCCCAAAGCAATGCATGGTAACAAAGCTAGGCGTTAAGCCTCTTCTTGATCCCAAGGATAAATAAATTAATGAAATAAATATCGGTGGTTGAACAATCGACTACCCCCTTAAATGGAAGCATGGAGGGTCTGGCCGAGGAGACAGAAAATTGCCAGCCTGAAGTACCACATAGGGTAGTTTTTCCTGCAGGCCCATACTGACTAGAGTTTCCTTTTGACAGAAGGAACATGACAAACAAGAGATTACACACAACGCTATAGAAGAGGCACCCAAGAAGAAATAAATTTCATTCATTTTTGGTTGCCAACAGGCTCCTTGATTTTAGCAGTTTGTTAGATATGTTAGTACAAATGTTAGACTTGTATCTTTTTTAGGAGAATCCTATGATAGGAAGACCAACTCACACTCCTAGATTTTTTCTTCTATTTTGATTATAAATACATATGATGAATGATATAAGGGGTGGGGCCCAAGACCGAGGGAGGTTTTTAGAAATGGAATGACTTTGTATTTCATTTTGTAAGTCGGAGGGGCATGTAGTTGTAAGTTGTATGTTATTGAAGATTCATATGAGTTTTTTCATCAGTTTTGTCTTCTATGTTCTCTATTCTATTCTTCATCTTGTTTGAATGTATTCTATATTTTAAGGATTAAAATTTTCCTTTGGTTGACAGATTCCTGATGCGGCAGAGGATCTGTTTAAGATTGCCTATTTATCATTGTTTACTGTTCAGACACATCTGAATTCTATTTGCAGAGAGGATCTCTTCTTAGCAAGCATTCATCTTTATGTTAATTCTCTCATTCTTCTCTTCATCCTTATACAAGTCTTTTTTCTGATAGGGAGATTAAATGCCTTCAATGGGCAGACTGTTTATGACTCCATAGCCCAATGGTCCATCATTGATCTGCAGTGATTTCTGTTGTCTTTTCCTTTCTTTAAAGTCTTGTTGATCCCCTATTTCAAACCAAAATAAAATCAATTTGTATGTTACCAATATTACTCCCATTTGTAGTCTGGGGTGACTCTTGGAGTGATAACATAAATGGCTCCGTTACTAGGGATGGAAGTGAAGATATCTTTCCTGGGAGAACGAAAATGAAGGGATCTGATTTTAGATGTTGAAATGAAGTTGGACACATTGTTCTGACTTCTCATCTTTCACCATGATGACTCCATTGTTCGGAAATCTATTGGTGACTCCACTGGTTTGAATGGACAATATTTTAGCTCTGAGGTATGCTTTCTATGATTTTTCAAAGATAGTTGGTTTCCCTAATCCAAATCCTAGTAGAGATGAATGGGAAAATAGCCTTCCTAAATTTTGATGACAAGAGTGAGAGGTATCAACTGAACATTTGCTAGATTTTCATGATTTTATTCATCAACTTCATATCGTGCATGAATATGTTCAGATTAAAATTTTCAGGTATTCATTAGAAGGGATTTCTCGTGATTGGTGTTGATCTCTTCCAATTGCAAGAATCATCCCTTTGAAAGGTTTTCATGCAACTTTCAATTCATTTTGTAAAGAGTATTTTTCAGCTGAACATCTTTATGAAAACTGTTGTGATGATTTTTCTTTGCTTCATGAAGATTAAGCTAGTCATGAAAACCAGATTTGTCATGAAGCAGTTACTACAGAAGAAATCATTTCCCATGAAGATCAAGAGGTGTTGAATGATATTCATTATGATGACAATAACACATAAAAATTTGGCATCATATTAGATGTATCTATTGTTTTAAATGTTTATGAATATCAACATGTCTCTTTTGGATATTTTGATGTCAAAGAGAAAGTGTATGCATCAACAGAAGAAATTTATGGATCTGAGTTACAGGCATATGGTAAAGGAGAAAAAAAAGGATTAGATGAGAAATTGATTATGCATGTTTCTCTATGAGTTGTTGAGTAGAAACAAGTTTTTTTCAAATTTTAAGATCCATTTGCCACTTATATGGAGATGTTTTGCAGTGATAAAGTTTCAATTGTTGCCATCTTTGAGGCCAGATTTTTGGATTGTAAGTATGATTTCCAAGTTTATGATTTACATGTTGCAGTCTGCGTGTTTATGAGTTTGCATAAAGTTGGAAGGAAATTTCAAGTTGTTAGTCAAATAATTTCATGGCTTCGTTGGAAGCACGATCTTACTTGATCAAGAAGAAACATACTTGATTAGAGTAGGAGTAGGGTGAATAAAGCTCAGTTTTTGAGAATTTTGGTTTGTAGTGATTTTGTTTTCAGTTTGCTAATATTCTCAATTTTTTAACAAGAAGTGGATATGCTTTCAGGAATACATGTTATGTGGAAATAGTCCTAGGATAAGACACTAAAGTTGTTTGTTCTTGGCAACTCACAGGGAGCATGCCATCGCATGTGGAGCCAAATGTTATCACATGAATTTGTCATGGGTCATATGTAGTTGTTGTTAAGACCTAGGTCTACACCTTTGCCCTGTCTCTTTATTTTATGCATACCTACCAATAGGTTTTTCCTCTTCTAGTTGATAAAGTCAGGCCGATCAAGTATGTTGTATGCACAGGGAAAAGCTGTGAGAAAAATGCAACATTCAAAGAATCCCATTTCAGGCTTGAAATACAAGAAAACATGTGGGTTCAATTTTTAATGGTGGAGATCCCATGTACAGTTCATATAAACGACTCTCGTGCAATCAGAGTTTCAAATTCACGCAAGGATTAATGAATAGAGAAAATCCTCGAAGTGTCAAAGTCCCGAATCCCAAAGTCTTGTAGTAATGAGAGCCTTCCATGTCAACCAAGAGAAATTTACTTCGGGAGATTTCCATCCAAACATCACAAAGCCCCAAAGTGTTGAAGTCCCGAAGTATTGAAGTGACGAGAGGATGCCACATCAACTAGGAGAAACTCACTTCGGGAGATATTCATGCCTACGTTCAAAAGCTCCTGAAGCCCGAAGTCCCGAAATAATGAGAGGTTGGCACGTCAACCAGGAGAAAGTCACTTCAAGAGATGTTCATGCTCGTGTTAAAAAGATCTCAAATCCCGAAGTCCCTAAGTAACGAGAGGCTACCATGTCAACCAAGAGAAATTTACTTCGAGATATTTCCATCCAAACATCTCGAATTCCCAAAGATCTAAAGTCTCAAAGTGATGTCTAACTACCACGTCGCTTTAGGCCCTACCACTCCATGGGTGTTTTTTTCAACTCAACACATGGAACTTATTCATCGAGGAATCATAACATTCATTTCAAGCTACCAAGTCACTTCGGTCCCATACCACTCCGGGAGTTCTTCAGGATTCCCAATCCAAAACTCTAGAAGCCCGAAGTGTTGAAGTGTCGAAGACACATGGTGCTCATCCATCAGTATTTTTGACAACACAATGATGTCATACCACCACATCAAATTCAGGAGATCGTCCTCCGAGAGATATTCTTGCTTGGCATTCAAAGCTCCCAAGCACCAAAATTGGATCCATCTCTAAACATGGTTAAAAGGATTCTAGAGTTGGAAGACAGATAAATTTTAGCAGGGGCACTAAAATAACAGTGTTAACCAGATCTCATATTGCAACAGATCGACGACCACACTTCATTGAGGGGAGGAAACATGCTTGAATATTAAAATTCTAGAGCGTTCCCGCAATCGAAACCGTGGTATAGTGAAAGAGGTACATGGAAGTTGATGGTGGATTGTGGTGGTCAAAGCGATGTGGATCCAAACCTCCCTTTCCCACTTCCAAAATCACATGCTGATATACGGTCCATCCAAGAGTGGCGCATGGCAGCTAAAGCATGGCTTTCCCAAATCACGGATTATGACAAGATTGAAAAACACAATTCATTGCAGGGATAGAAAGTGCTCAAATGATAAAATCCTATAATAGTCCCGCAATCAAAACCATGATATAACTAAAGAGGTACGTGGCATTTGGTGGTGGATTGAGGGGGTCAGAGCGATGTGGATACAAACCACCCTTTCCCACTTCTGCAAGCACATTCTTATATAGGGTCCAATCTGAAAGCAACACGTGGAAACAAAGCTAGGAGTTAAGCCTCATAATGATCCCAAGAAGAAATCAGTTAACAAAAGAAGGATGGGTGGTTGAACAATTGACTACCCCCTTAAATGGAAGCATGGAGGGTCTGGTCGAGGAGACAAAAAACTGTTAGCCCAAAGTACCACAAAGGGAATTTTTTCCTGCAGGTCCATACTGACTACAGTTTCCTTCTGACAGTGTTAAGCCCTAATATTGGTTCATTACCTCTTAATTGGGGCATATTATATTAGTAATTTTATTTTATTTATGTCGTCTTTATTCCATTAGTTGTAATTATACCTCCTGGTCTCTTATATATACCAAGGAGACATTTTCATTTGGAATCATCTTGTA
The DNA here is from genome assembly GCA_000966675.3 of Picea glauca. Classification (NCBI taxonomy): domain Eukaryota; kingdom Viridiplantae; phylum Streptophyta; class Pinopsida; order Pinales; family Pinaceae; genus Picea; species Picea glauca. The sequence continues at coordinate 240,214 of JZKD02S1917458.1, forward strand.
CTTGAACATTTAAGTGGGGTAAAACGAGGTTGCCCCCTCGAAGAGGCTTATTATCTGAAATTATCTCTTTTTCAAGGCGTTGAGTACTTTTTCTGAGGTTTTTCTATGCTATATTGATATTTGGTTCTTAACATATGGTATTAGAGCTCAAGGTCCTGGGGTTTCATTGCTACATCTGAGACACCTTGGAATTTTCACTCTAACTTTTTTTCTACAATGTTTAAGAAGGAAAAAATTAGATTTTATTTAGTAGATGGATCAAGGTAAGTTGGGTTAAAATTTCATCTCCTGAGACCTTATACTTTTAGAGATACAACATGTACAAGATAGGGTTATGGAATCATCCTGAACTGAGTCATTGCGTAATTTTATCTATAAAACATTTTCTGTAACATTTCAGACCATGAACTTTGGAGGCTATTCACAGAAATTATTAAGGTATCTTTGATAAAAATTTCATCTTCTGGGTCATCTTACATTTGTAGATACACCCTGTGGAAGATAGGGTATCTGACTAGTCCTATTGACTAGTCTCAAGAAGGTGTTCCAGGTAAAACAATCATAACTTCTTCCTAGAGTATCCAAATTGAGTGGGACTCATTTCATTGGATAGCAGACAGTCTGTTGTATTTCTAGTACGAGTTTCAAAGTTTAATATCAGTTATTTTGTGTGGGGCGTGCTATACAAGTGAGATCACCTGGAAAGAACAAAAATCAGAAAGTTGTGGGGAAGTTACCATAAATTCCACTTGGGATATCCAATTTTGATCAAATCTATGGCATTGTAGAAAAGAAATATCATGTAACTACATAAAATAAATTTTCATACCCAGAAGGGAAGAAACTTGGGAGACACAATAGAACAAATATTGTCTATCAGAACCACCTCAAAATCAAGGTTCAAAAGTGATACTTGGCCAACATGCCACCCAAAAATGGAACTTCTACACCAAATAAGCCTCTAGACAATCCTACTTGGACTCTTGATGAAGG